>OU611760.1:5544415-5709415 GCA_914767535.2 Dunaliella primolecta | reverse complement strand
CCCACCCCACGCGTTACTGGTATGGGAGCCGCTGAAGCTTGGGGCGAGCAACCAGGCACAGACCAGATGAGTGACGGCGCCAGCAACAGCGGCTCTGGCAGTCAAGACGGCAGCAGCAGCAGTAGCAGCAGCAGCAGCAGGAGCAGCAGTCCAGGGAAAGAGCATGGGGAAAAGGATGCCGGCAGGGGTGGGCAGCTTGGCTCAGGGGGCCGGGGGTGGGTATCAGCAGAAGGGGCGCTTGCAATAGTTGTTGGGGATAGGGGCGGCGGCAACAGCCCAGGCAGCCCATCTTCAAAGCCTGCAGGTACAATGCCTGGGTATGATGTTGCGTGGATGAGGAGCGCTCGCGCGCGCGCACACACACACACACACACACACACACACACACACACACACACACACACACACACGCACGCACACACACACACTCACACACACATGCACACACGCATACACACACACAAACACACACACCAAGGCACACGAATGTCCATGACACTGCATGCGAGGTGTCCTGCATTTATGCATGCATATTGTTTTTGGTTGCTGTGTTGTAGGAGTTGCATCAAAGGGGAGTCCTGACAAGCAGAGCAAAGGAAGCAGGCCCGGTGCACAGAAGCCTGGGAGCTCGAGCCCATTGAGGGGGGAGAGGAAATCAAGCCCTGCCAACAGAGGACTAGCTGGTGTGTAATTACCGTGGCATTTGGTGTACGATTGCTGTGGAATTGGTGCATGATTACTGTGGGAGTGAGTACTTACTGTGTAAAGACCAGCTGGGTGTGATTGCTGTGGGATTGGTTTGTGTTTGCTGCGTGATTACTGTGGGAATAGCGTTGATGTGAAGGGTATAGGCTGGCAGCACTTTGTCCAATTACACATTGCTACAAGTAATCCGCACAAGCCCCCTCATTTTTTAATTCCAATGCTGCTTTTGATGCTTGCCTTTGTTTGCTGTCAAGGAAGAAGCTGCGGCCTCTACCACAGGCCGGTACCTAAAGCCTGCTTGCACAGGGAAAAACAACTTCAAAATGGAAGTCCATACCTTTCTGCTGTGTGACATATTACGTAGAAGTGCACTGCCTTGCCAGGCGATCAGATGTGTAAGCTTGAAAGCTTGGACCTAAGCTGTCTCTTGGAAGCAACAATAGTAGGGATAAGAGCATACATTGAAAGTACCGTACAGACATGTAATCATTCCGCACCCCAGGAAAAAATATTTATTTTTGGATTCCCGCCTTAATCCCGCACCCCTCTCAATATTTATTTTATGTTTTCCCGAATGTTCCTGCAAGGGCAATCAGCCCCTTTTTGCCCCCAAAACTCCTCAGAAATAATAATTTTCCACTATCCCGCACTTTCCTGCAGCCCCCAAAATAATTATTTATCCTGCTGTCCGCAGTCATCCCGCACCCCTCATAAATCTTTTTGCGGGATGATATATTGTCTGTACGGTACGCACAAGGCTGGTGAAATCAGGCTCTGGTTGTTTTTTCGAATTTGTTGTGTGAGTGAAGAGTATGGAGACAACAATTCTTCAATGCCTTGGATTTAGCCTGCCTGGCTAAGTTCTCTGCACGGAAGTCTGATGTAGGGCAGCGCTTTTTTCTGGGAACATGCTAAATGGGAACGAGGCAAGCTAAGCACCTGCTTTTCATACCGCAGGCAAGTTTAGGTTCTGGCAGGGAAGCCCTCAGGGAGTATCCTTGCATTCAAAGACACTGCAGCGATTGATACCCTTTCAATCAGGCTCATGTCATGAGCCATGGCTTGTTCATTCAATGTTCCTACCATATTTGTATTTTGTGCATAGGAAGACCATATTGCGCTGACCTTGAAACAGCAAATTGTCAAAGGTCTTACACAAACTCTGTGATTGTCAAAAAGTTTACTTTCCCAGCTGCGTTTTGAAAAACAAATTTACGACTTGCCATGTGTGGGGTGATTTTTACATATGCTCTTGTACACGGGCAGGGAAAGGCAGGCGACACAAAGGGGGAGCATTAAATGTCCTCTCAGAAGGGCAGGTGTTGCAAAGCAAGGTGCGGTGTGTGTGCGTGTGTGTGTGTGTGTGTGTGTGTGAGCGCACACGGAGATGATCACGCGCACAGAGGTAGTTGTCTGCACTGAGATCTGTGTTTGCAGAGGGTGTAGCTGTGCTCCTCAAGCTAAGAACGTGATTGAACCATGCTATGCAGCTTTTTCAATCCATGCAAAAATGAAAACTGCCACGGCTAGTTCCTAGTTCCAGGATGCCTCTTCTGATAGGCACTTTCTTAACTTTGGGGCTACACAGATTAAATGTTACGGGGGAGTTTTGTCGCTGCCAAATCTGCTTCTGAGAACAGTGACTCCTTGCTTGCTGATACTGCTGGAACCCTTCAGAGTGCAGTGTCTTGTTTTCCCTGATGGATGGCGCATTGTGGAATACGTCCAATGCTCCATTTGTTTTGAATTTGAACTTCCCAGATAAATGAGCGGGAGTACCTGGCGATCTCTCTGAAACGTCTTGACTTCACATTAAAGAGCTTGCAAAACCAGGTCAGTACCTGCATACCAAGATGATGGGCAGAGTGCATTCTATTTAAGGAAAGGTGTGTAGTGTGTGTGATAGGAAGGAATTCTTAAAGTTTCCTTTGCCGCGCCAGCACAACATGTCTAGCAGGCTCGTTGAGTTTAGCATTTCATAATTATTTTTAGCTTCAATCCAGAAAGATTGGATTGAAAATTGAGCAATGCACAGGTGCAAGAAGCAATTGTCAGACGTGCTGCCTAGTGTGCTCTACATCTATATACTACTAAGAGGCATCATGTCATGCCACAAAAATAATGTTTCTGAGGTGAGCAAACAAATTATACACCCAATAAAAGGCATTTTTTTGAGAAGCATGTCGATGCAGATAAATTTGAGGAAATGTTTGGGATATGCGCAAGAGAAGGTTGGCTCCAGAGGAGGCGTACAGAGCTGGGGTGGATGCATGTCTGTTTTAATGAGACCTCCCAGCAGTAGCCCATTCCTGACCTTGGTGATGAGAGCTGTCAAGCCTCCTCTCAACAGCGTATCTGGTAGTGACAAGTTTTTCAGGGACAGGTCTGGCACAGCTTAAGGAAGGAGTGATTGCTTTTATGGGATGCAGAGAGCGTACATATCAATTTGGTAACAAAGGGGTTGTGGTAACAAAAAGGTACCCTGGACTCAAGGAAAGACGTGATGCAGATGGCCTTCTTCTTCTTCTTCTTCTTCCTGCCAGATGCTTCAAGTGTAATGAAACAAAACTGAACACTAATGCAGGCCCACGCAATGCATTTTGTTTTTCTTCATGGGATGCAGATGCATGAGCTGGATTGCACTGGCAAAAGCAATGAAGAAATCTCATCTCCTTCGACGCTTGGAAAAACATGCAAGCTTCGTGGACTGTTCCCGTGTTCCCCCACCTCTCCTGGACCTCTTGAGGATGAGCTTAGCACATCTAAAAGGCTTCTGGAGCATGGTCACAGATTACAAGATGAAAACATTCCCGAGCTACACAGTGAACAATAGGGAGAGAGCCAGGATCCCTCTTGAGTTATTGCGTAAGCTGCTATTACAACAAGTTGGGCTGCTTGTTGGATGGGCAGCTGCTGGCTTTGCTCTTATTCTTCATCGTCTGGTGCCAGTCAATCTTGTTTGCCCATGTTTGGACAAATGATTTCTGATGTCGGAAGCGTCTGACAAGATGGAATTCATTTCTTTCCTCGTTCCTGGAGGCACCCTTTAATCAGCTTTTGTAGTAAGGTGAAACTTGTCTGCATGTGTGTGCAAACATGTATGAATTTTCAAGTTTAGAGGATCAGTATTTTCTGGTACCTTTTCCTGAATGGATGGGACTCCCACCATGGGAGAGCTTCCTCTGCCTACATAGGTTTCTTTTCTTTTTTTGCTTCACGGTAGAACACATTTCTTTACTAAATATAGAAAGTGTTTTCTCTGTTTATGTACTAAGCCTTCTTCCCTTTTATGGAAGGTAGACAACACTACCAACCTAGTGGTAAAACCGTCATGCCACTTGGTCAAGAGTAAGTATTGTAAGACACTAGACCTGGGGATCGGTTGGAGGTGTCACAGCAACTGCATAAAAGAACTGTGCAAATAATTTAGTGGTGTACAGTCACGCTTATTACCAATTTTTGTCTGTAACTTGGGGTCATTACCAATCTCTTGGGGTAAATCTAAAGATGAAGCACATGCCTTTTAATTGTATTAATGGACAAATTCGTTCTTTGCACCGTGAGTGTCACATTCTTTTGAAACCTTTTTCCCGCATTTCTCTGAGACGCAACCTTTTGTGCTGCATCGAGTGAGTTCTCAGGTTGTTCCTCATTTCCTTCATCAGCGGAACACACATTTCTTTGTGTCTTCACTTGGGGTTTTATTCTGGCTGGCTGAGGCCAGCCACAAGCTGATCAGCCAAACGACCTAGCTTAAGGTCACCTCTCATTGTAACCATTATAATCTATAGGCAAAGGAAAGGTGAAATAAGGTTGTATCGCTTTAACCGCCTACAAGGGCAGCTGAGCGGAAACACTGAGGCCTGTAACCAGACCTGGCCAAAAAATGTCCAACTCACAAAACTTGGGCTGGAAAGAAAAGATTACAAATCATGTTTGTTGCGGTCTGGTATTGAATAGAAAGTAATCTGTAACCAGCGCAGGGAAAATGGAGGTGCTCGAGTGAGGGATCTGGGAGTCCGCGAGAGGGCCGAGGGCTCTGGAAGCAGCTCAGGAGTAAAAGTGGGGAGGTTAGCTAGGGGTGCGAGTCGAGGGGCAGCAAGGCAGGGCTGGGGGGAAAAAGTGGGGCAGAAAAAAGAACTACACAGGCAGAGGAAAATCAATCGAGGAAAAGGAGATGCATTGGCTCAGAAGAGCCATGAACCCCCTCCACCACAAAGCTGCAAATGCTACAGTGGGGCAGGAAAGGCGCTGGGATTCTGGGGCATGAGTGGAGGGGCAGGTGGGAGGGCATTGAGGGGTTTGGCGAGGAGCGAGGGGGTCATTAACTTAAGAGGGTGGCATGGCAGGGGACGGCCTACACCTGCCAGTAGTGCTGGTAACACCATCTTGGAGCATTTTACGAGAATGTGGCATTGAACCTTTTTAGTTCAATTGGTTTCGTGCCACTATGCGCTTCTACAACTCACTTACTAAGTGCAACAGTCTCCTTCTAAAAAAGGTTCTCCATGCTGACATCAGCCTTAGCTCCATGACTGATTCTTGTTGGACGTCCCACCTCTTATCTGCGCTGGATGGTCTGGCTCACTCGGATCTGATGGAACGTCAAATTATGGCTTGTGACCCTGTGAACCTCAGTCAATTTGTGGTGGACCTGAGATCTAGACACCTGGGCTATTGGAACCAATACACAGCCCCTGATCCAAGAGTAAGCAACAGTAAGCGGCTGACTTACCATCAATGGTGCGCTCTTCCTGTCAGAAATGCACATGCCATTCACCCCCCTTATACATTTCCTAAATACATGTACTTGGATCTTCCCCATCATGTCGTTTGCAGCACTGCCAGACTCAGGCTGCGAGTTCACATTCTGGGTTGAACAGGCTATTTGGTCCAATAGTAATTCTCTAGTCTGTGATATCGGTTATTCTGATGACATACAAGATGAAAAACATGTGTTGTTCAGATGCTCCAATCCCCAGGTCTGCTCTCTCCGTCAAAAGTATGCCTCACTTTTTGAACACAACTTCTTTTTCCTAGACCTCTACGCCTCCCACAGGATGTCCTGTCTAGGCACCATTCACCATGTGAATTCCCAGGATATCAATTTTTTTCTAAACCAGGATAACAACAAACTTCCTTTTTTTCTTCATGACCTCATGTGTATTTATGAACAGGCGAGCAGTCAAACGTCTTGACTGAGGCCTTTTTTTCCCTTGTAACCCTTGTAACCCTTGTAGTGCTGGTAACAATTACCAGAGTTTCCTCTGCCTACATAGTTTTTCTTGCCTTCCTTTTCCGTTCTCCTGGGCGTTTGTGGGACTTAATGCGCGAAGCTGGCGCATAAGCACCATTCTCACTCTGTCTAGCATGCTCACAAGCTCATAAAAAAGTGAAAGTCTACGCTGGACAGCAACCAGCATGCATTAGGGAAAGACCCAACAGTCAGCGCTGAAACTGACAGTGAGTGTTTGGTCACACAAGCTCATCAAAACAAAATGCTGAAAGCCAAAACATTTCTTATAGCCAGGTTCTGGGGCCAGATGTTTCTGGTATCCAGTATACCTATCCCTCTAGGGTGGGAAAAGAAAAGGTTACTTAGCTGTACCTGTGTACAAGTGCAGCTTGGCTGAAGCAAGAAAAGTGCCTGTTACCAAACAAGCCATCCTAGAAAACACATATGAATTGGGAGCAAAACATTTGTACCGTTTTTAAATTGTTGGATAGCTGCAAGAAAGACTCCCACATAGGTCAAATCAAACAAGTGTATAAAAAGTGTGCATACAATTTCCAAGTTCACCAGGTTGAGGATGAAGCTTAGTATAGCAGAAGATTTCCCAGTGCCTCTGCCTGGATCCCGCACAATGTTCAAAGAAGTTGAGAGCAAATGTGAAATGAAAAATTGTGAAGGTTAATGGTTATAACAAAAAAAACTATGCAGGAAGGGAAAAATCTCCCGGGATGTATTAAGGAAAAGAAGACACATTGGCCCCAAAAGTCCCCTCCACCACAAAGTCAAAGAACTGCCAGTGAAAGGGCTACGTAGTTTTTCTTTTCTTTTTTTCTTTTCTAGTGGGGATCCGGAACAACCCTGCCGGAGGGTTTTAGTTATGAAAGCCAAACCAGGCATTTGATGTCCAATTGGCCTAGCTTGCAAAAAAAAAGAAAAAACACGCAAGAAGTTAATCAACTTCCCAAGATACCTGGGGCCGAGGCACCGGGTACTCCCTCCACCAAGAAAAGAGAAATGAAAGAGCATGTCTGGAGCAAGCTTATAAGGGTACTGGAGAAAAAGAAGTATAGAGCTTCAAAGCAACCTTATTTGGCTTTATAGTCTCCAAAATGTGCTCTAAGGATTTCATTTCTACATGGAGATCTGCATGTCTACTGTCTTTTTCTGTCAGGGCATAGCTCAAGTGTACCAAACAATTTGCTTTTGAAGAAGAGAGCCTCCATTCAGATTTGCATCAATGACGAAATCATGCTTTCGTATCGTCCCGATGCCCCGACATCCCGAGACAAACCTGCCTTCATATCTACCTCTATAGATGCATTCACAGAAATTTGAGGAAAAAATAATCTGATTGTGTTACTATGCGCCACCTTGCCATCCCGTTCAACGGAAGTGGTGCCTCACGCCCTGCGTAACCCCTGGCAATAATTCCCACCAAAATATTTTATTGAGGGATTTAATGTGACATTTCATTTCTAGGATTAGGGGGATTTGTGTTGATTCGTACAAAGTATGGCCGCAGCCGTTGCGGGCCCTCCGGCTCTGATAGTTCCCACCGAGGTGCGTACGTGCAGATTTCAACAGAGCGAATGATGATGGAATTAGATGCTTGCGTGGAAAACTCAGGTTGTCGTGCCTGAGCGAGCAGCCATTGGCAGACCGGATTTTCTTGCACCCCTGTGTGTGTGTCAGGGGGGTCAAAATGCGCTGCTGGACGCTGACGACGCCTCAGACAACAACCCGCTATACAAGCAGGACCAGTTCCGCATGTACTGCTTGTAAGTGCTGCTCTGAAAGGGTGCATCGGACTACATTGCTGTTCCTGCAAGGGCAGCTCAACTGAGGCAAATGAAGAGCTGTATTGCTGCAAGTGCTTCTTAAGTATCGCCTGGGAAGGAGAACACTGTGTAGTTGATGTGCAATTCCATGCAATGCCAGCTGGCCTTTGACAAAAGGTAATTACCTCGTGCTCCCCAATGCAATTTTGGAATGCAGGAAAGTGCTGCCGTGCTCCAAACGTTATTGCCGTAAGTGAGGATGCGAGGCAGTGTAAAATTACACTTCTGGGTCTGCGTCCGCTGGCAGCTCATACACATCACGCAAAAGATCGGCAAGAGAGATAAACGGAAGATACAATTACGTTCTTGGATGACAATGGCAGCAACACATTTCCTGCTTTTGCAAGCAGAAGATGCCTGCAAGCATCCTTCACCGCCACCCAACGAAACGACACGCCATCTGTGCAACCTGGGATTGTTAAGGCTGCTGAAAATTTCCTCCATGACCAACGTCATCGATGCAGCACTTTGTGCGCCACAATACACATAAAAACTCTGCAGGCATGCACGGTCACATAGTCACACAAGCGTGCGTGCACACGCGCACACACACACACACACACACACACACACACAAACACACGCACGCACGCACGCACGCACACGCGCGCGCACACACACACACACACACACACACACACACACACACACACACGCACGCACGCTTGCATGCTTGGTTCATGCATGAACATGACTGCGTCACAATTTTAATGACATACATGTGTGTATCGACTTGAATCCCCGCAAAGTAGAAGGCTTGCGGCAGACAAGGAAACCACTTGCATCCAATGGCAATCTGGTGCACTGAGTGCTCTGTAGCAGACAGTAAGTTAATTAGATTTTTCTCCAAGCATGCCAACCAATGAAAATGTACACAAGCAGATGACTGGACAACTTGCCCTTTTGCCCATCCGGCGGAGAAAGCAAAAAGGAGGGACCCAAGGATCTACACGTACACTGGTGTTGCCTGCCCAGAAATGAAGAAGGTGCGTTTTGCCTTGCTTTTGAGGTTAAGCACATTATCAAACAGATCATAGGAGGCAAGTGCAGGCAAACTAGCCAACGCCTTGGAAGCAGCAAATTTAATATTGCAATGTCAAGGACTATTAAGCACCAACCTGGCACAGGTGAAATGGAGGTGCATGTGCCAATCACATGCTCGAATAGGAGTGGGTGATTGCCTTGGAAAGGGAAGGAAAGGAAAGGGTTATATAGCTGAACCTGCCAACGAGGGCAGCTTAGCTGAAGCAAAAAAGGTGCTGCCCTGTAGCCAAGCCAGTTGATCTGGAGAAGGTGACCAATTTATAAGTGCCTGGTAGGCAGCGAATGTGCAACATCTGGGAGGCACGAAACCAAAAAGGAGAGCATGGCTTTGGCTCTTTGTAACACCCTTGTTTGCCTCTTGAACATGCAGAACAACCATTGCCCAGCAGGCGATAAGTGTGTCTATGCACATAGCGTCTGGGAATATTGGCTGCACAGTAGCAGGTGAGGCTTGCTGGTCATGAGGGCCAAGAGTGCAGCATATGTTGGCTTTTCGTTGCAGACATGTGGACCAGGAATGGTGTTCTTTGTTTGGCTTTTCTTCCATCTGCTTGCCAAGCATCATCCAGCACGTGGCAAGCAGCAAAGGGGTATCCTCCAAAACGTGTCTAAATTCGTGTCCAACCATGCGGGCCACATAACCTGCGCAATTTTGCATTGTTTCGTGAAGCTGCACAACGTAGTTTGCCTGGCTTGACAACACAGTACTGAGCACCTTTTGTGCTGGAACAATGCTAGGTCCTGCTCAGTCCTTCAGTAACCAGCAGAACACCGTGCAGCATGCACCTGTGGAGTGGCCTGATCCACTGCCTCGTAGCCCCGTGCTTTGTCTGACCAGCTCTCACTCCTTGCTTTCCCCCATCTCCAAGACCAACCTCCATGCATCAATGTGCGGAACCATGCATACTCACATGCACTCATGTGCCTCAAGATGCAGTCCACGCTAAGCCTGTCAAACCCTGCTCGTGCCCGCACCAGCAAGCAAACGCACACATTTGCACAAAAATCCAACATGCCCTTACTGTGCACGTTTGCGGGCACATTTCCAAGAAGACGCGCGCTTGCACACGTTTGCTTGCACAGGTATCGCACCCAGCTGTGCAACGATGGCGTGTCCTGCAAACGCAAGATCTGCTTCTTCGCGCACACGCTGGAAGAACTGCGTGTCAGCAGCGTGAAGGTCCTGCACCCTGAAGCAGAGCGCCCGGGAGAAGGCTTTGAGCTGGACCCCTTTGCGCCATCTGCGCCCTCAAACAGCTCTAACGCACAAGGGGGGGGGGGGGGGCAGGCAGGGGGGCGGACCCCAGCGAAAGGGGGGTCACCATGGCAACAAACACCAAGGGGGGCGGCATGGCATGGCCAATGGCTCCCACTTCAGCAACGGCAACAGCCTCGGCGGTGGCCAGCAGGTGCCAGGCTTCAGCATGGCGGACCTGCAGCAGCTAACCCAGGTGGGTTGTAGATTTGTGTGTGTGTGTGTGCGCGCGCTTGTTGTGTGCGCGCGCGTGCGCGCAGCAAAATGACAGCCTGGTGGAGGCCTGGACTGCTCCGTGGCAGCAACATTCTCGTGGCACATGAGATGGGAAGGGGTGGTACACACATTCCAAGCATTCCTATTTGGCTTGTTTAGGTCAGCTGCTGTCAACAACAAGCACAACATCAAGGTCTCACTCCCACCTGCACACACACACACACACACACACACACACACACACACACACACACACACACACACACTGGGGCATGCAGCTGCAAGCCAAGCTGCAAGCGGCAACAGGCATGGGCTCCCTGGGCGCGCTGCAGACGCAGCTGCTGCAGCAACAGCAGCAGCGCATCGGGGGCCTGGGCCCTGGCATGATGCCTGGCATGGCAGACCCAGCCGCCATGGAGCACTTCATGCACCAGCTCATGCAGCAGCACCAGCACCAGCCGCACCAGCAGGCGGAGCTCATGCAACTCATGGCAGGAGTGCTGGCCAGCCAGCAGCAGCAGCAGCAGCAGCAGGCAGCGGCAGCCGCTGCCACAGCAGCCATGGCTGCTGCAGCGCATGCCCAAGCCAGCCACACTCCTGCAGCTGTGGCTGCTGCCGCTGCCCACATGCAGATGCTCCAGAATGGGGGGATGCCTGCACCGCCTGGTAGCATGGAGGCACAGCAGCAGCATGCAGCTGCACTGGCAGGCGTGGGGGGACTGCCGGGGGTTGCGCGCCACCCCAATGGCATGGCAACCCCGCTTGCAGGAGGCATGTCCGGTGCGTGCTTGAAACGCAGGCTTAGCTCCCATCAGCAAGTTGTTTGCGCAAGCATTAACTGATGCAAAACACGTGTATGCAAGCTGTGTTGGTGCCTCCCTGGACATGCATTGTTTATTGGTGGAGAGGTGTGGTGGTGTGCTTGACCATTGCATCGTTCCACACATTAAACAGTACACAAAATGGCTGTGTTGCTGTGAATGTGAGGGGCAGCAAATGGCTGGAGTACAGAGACTGACTTCTAAACCTGAATGGCTGAAGTACGATGCAAGACTTATTACAAATACTAAGGGCAAAGGGAGCGCTCTAGATCACAGGGGGCGAAGCTGGAGTGAGGTCGTCAAGAGCCTGGGCTGGCGGTCTGATGCCAAGCACAGATGAGATTGGAAGGATGCAGGGAAGGTTAGCATGGCCCCGGTGCAAGGGTGCCAAGCACAGATGGTGCTGATGGTGCTGAGGGTGTTGGTATTAATGGGACGCAGACCTCAGATGTCCTTCTTGATGCATTGGGTGTGCGTGCCGGCCTCTTGCCCCTATATATGCTGCTGATATGTGTGTGTCTGGCATACCTTTGCTTACCCGTATTCCTCTTACATTGCCCACGCCTCATTCGGTCAAAGTCTCAGCAACACCCAATGACACACACTGCTGTCTACACCCAGATCAAATAGTTCTGTGCTCTGCCTCATCCAACCAACCAAATCAGGTTGCCCTCTCAGAGTTGTACGTCTGCCTGCGTGCCTGCGGACATAGTTGCCTGCCTTATCATTACCTGCGTGCCAACACGTCTACTTGCCTGCCTAATCACTGCCTGCGTGCAGGAACATCTGCTTGCCTGCCTAATCATTACCTGCCTGCTTGACTGGCTATCTGACTGACTGGCTGACCGACTGCTTGCCTGCATGACTGACTGGCTGATCAATTGCTTGCCTGCATGACTGACTGACTGACTGACTGACTGGCGGACCGACTGCTTGCCTGACTGGCTGACTGACTGACTGGCTGACCGACTGCTTGCCTGACTGACTGACTGGCTGACCGACTGCCTGCCTGCATGACTGACTGACTGACTGGCTGACTGACTGACTGCAGGACCAGTGGCCCTCCCACATGGGCCCCTCAACTTGCACAGCATGGGAGGCGGCAGGCCCAGCAGCAACAACAACTCTGCCAGACCCGGCCTGGGCGCTTCTGCCACCCACATGCACCACGCTCCTGCCCTGGGGGGGGGCCTGCCGCACGACCAGCACGTGGCACCCGATGCACTGCTTGCGCAGCAGTTTGCAGGGCTGGGTATGAAAGGAGGGTTGGGGGGCATGGCGCCGTTTCCTCCCGCAGCCACTGCCTGCAGCAACGGCAACCACGCGGCAGCAAACTCTGCGTACAGCAGCAGCAGCAGCTTTGCGGGGGCAGCGGCTCCGACACATGGGGCGGTTGGGGGTGGTCCTACTTTCCGCAGGCAGCGCAGCTTGCCCCCCCCGCATGCAGCGCCTGTTCCCATGGCCCAAGGCGCAGGCCGCCGCGCTTCGTTGCAGCACCCGCGCTCACAGCATCAGCAGCATGGAGGAGGTGGGCGCCCGTGTGTGTATTCATTTGTGGTGTCATGCATGCATGCATGTGGATGCGTGTATGTTATTTGTGTGCATACATGAGCACCTGTGCGCCTGGAGTTGCTTGCCCTTTATGCCTGTAGCTTGTTGATGTACAAGCTCCCAAGTATCACGTGCAGTACTCTAATTCCAAAGAATACAATGCATTGCACTTTGTGCTGTTGCTTGTGAGAAAGGGAAGAAAAGTTGATGCCAGCCAAAAAGGCTGCGTGCATGAGGGAAAGGTTTCCCAGCTTGCAAGCGTCTCGCCAAACTTGCCTGTGCCTTAGCACAGAGACGAGCCCAGTACTTGTGCTTGTTATGCAATCCGTGCAAGAGGGGACTCTTATGCCTTAGCAAGGCACACATTTTGTAGCAGCAAGGGATGGCGTTAAGCTTAACTTGGCTTGTCGGACGGTGCAAAGCACCACCTGACTCCCAAGGTAAGCGTACGCTTTACGCCATCCCATCCTGCTGCATCTGTAGCACAGCAGGTCCAGCTGCCCCTCATGCGTAGCACTTGGGTGCTCATGTAGCCCCTGGTTCCATCCCTTCCCAGTAAACTTCCCTCGCACTTGTCTTCGTCAACATTTGTTTGGCCACTGGCCCTGCAGTGACTGACGTGTGAGTCTGTTGGGGAGCAGCAGTGTTAAGCTCACAAACACGCGAGCTCTCAGGAGAATGTGACAATCATGCATGGCCATTGATTGGGCCTTCCGTTGCATCATGGGCAATGCCTCATCCACACTGTTACTTGTTTGTGTGTCTTCCTTCTTTTTGGAACTCTGCTCCCGTCCACGGTCAGTGTGTGGACATTGATGCCTGCATTCATTAGGTGCACATCTTTTTGGGCTTCATTGCATCATCATTGCACCCTGTGAAGCTATATACCCGTCGCCACCCTGCAGGTGATACCTCCTTGGCAGCCGTCCCTCCCCCGACACGGGCCTTGAGGTGGGTGGTGGGCGACTGGTAGGCACTGATTACCTTGCAATCAGTTGCTGGCTACCTTACTGCATTGGTAGTTAGCAATCACTGGCTAGCGTACTGACCGCCAGAAGCCATGCCTCCGTTTTCCTCAGGTCCAATCCTTGTTGTACTTTTGGCCCCTGTGCGATGCCTTGCCTGCCACACCTCACTTGTTGCCCTGGTTACTCAGCTGTGCAGTGCCCAACATGGTCCTGTGACTGATGCTATGCTGTTGGGAGGTCAAGTGCGAAGCACGCATGGGTAGGGCTGGGCGAAGGGGTTCTTCCAAAGTGGCAAAGAGTGCCGAAGAGGCTAGGCTGTGCCCCTTGGGCCTTTCCAGGCCTGTCTGATGGTGCATTCTCTCCAGGCTAATTTGATGGTACATGTGACCCTCTTTACCCACCCTCACACATTGGGCAAAAGCATGACCCGAAGCATCCCGGCACGACCCACAAATTGCCGCAAAGGACAAACCCGCATACAACCTACCAGTTCAGGGCTTGATTGAGCTGGATACCCCACTGTAATGCAAGATGTAATCCTGAATCATTGTGCATCCAGGGCAACCTTACAACTGCACTGCACTCTCACTCGGTCGGTCGGTCGGTCGCTTGCAAGTTGCACTGCATTCCGTCTGCGACTGCAGAGGCGGCTGGACAAGCTCCTGCTGCGGGCGGGTGCTCTTTCCGTGTCCGTGTTTGCACTATGAAACCCTGAACTGTGTGGTGTTGGGCAAATGTTAAGAGTGAGGCCAAGCATGCGCCCCGCACTGATAACAGTGCGGCATTGTCAATGCCTGTGCGTATGCATGCGCCAACTGGTACAACTGATCACATATCCCTTGCGTGGAAATGCAGGCGAGAGGGCAGTGGCAAGCACCCCCCCATGTTAGATCCTGGAACCAGCAGCCATGGCAGCATGGTCCCCCACGATCCCAGCGTGGCCGCTCCATCATCAGCAGGAGCAGCGGCAGTGCTGCAAAATACTGCCTCAGCTCCTGTGCAGATGCCCCGGTCAGGAAGCAGGGGGACAGCAGCAGCAGCAGCAGCAGCAGCAGGTTTGTTTCAGGGGAGTTTGGGTGCGTGCAACAAGTGCCTGCATATGTTCAGCTGCATGTGTGCATGCATGCACACGCGTGAGTGCCCATGCAGGTGCTGTCTCCAAGAACCTCTGCAACCTGCTTGCTGAGAGTGGGATTTTGTGAAGTGCACTAGGGCTGCACGCTGTAGCTGCTGCAGTAGGCTGCTGCGCAAGGGCTGCACAAGGGCTGCCTAGGTTTACAAGCAGCAAATTTTGCATCTAGTTGCGACCATGGTGCCAGGGACTCCACAGGACTTTGTTTGGGTCAGGGATTGTTCTAGGCTTTACCCCTGGCTGTTTGTTTTTAAACCATCGTATGGTTTTACTCGCTCTGTATTAACGCCGCATGGCTTTACACACTATGTAACAACACAAGTGTTTTTCAGTGAAGCTGTCTTGAGACTGCACTTGTTTGGTTATTAACACCCCATGGCACTCATCCTCATAGGACTGGCTGGCCCTTTTTGTTTGTGTGCGTGCACACGTGCTTGCACGCGCACACACACACACACATGCACATACACACATTCACGCGTGCATGCGCATGTGTGCACCCATGCACGCACGCACATGCACCCCCCCCCCTTAACACACACACACACATACACGCACACACACAGGCGCCTCCTCGTACTTCAGCAACAACAGCCTCAGCCGCACAGGCAGCGGCACCAGCAGCAGTGCTGGCCACAACGCCGAGGGTGTTGCTGCTGCAGAGGAGGCTGGCCCCTCTGCTTAGTCCTTGTCCAGTGGCGTTAGTATCCTATATAAAGCTCCTAGTTGAAAAATCGTGCTGAATACATCCTGTCTGCCTGTCTTCCTGGATTACTGCCATGCTAGAATGAGGTAGGGGTAGATTGTTCTTGCCAGAAAAATGAAGGGGGGAAGGGGAGCTGACAGCTGTGACTCTGGCAGACATGCAGGGTTGCATGCATGCGTGGGCCCCCAGCACAGCAGCTGCTTCCTGCTGCAGGACTCTTTCTGGGGCTGGCACTGCCGCATTGCCCACTCTGACCCTGCATTCCCTCGCGCACCCTTTTTTGCAACATCTTTTGTTTTACGTGTCCTGCATGTTCTCTTGAGGCCGCTCTCCTGCTCGAGCGCTGAGGGCTCAGTTGAGGTGAGGTTGAGTGCGCCAGCTGAGGTTCATCCAACTTCACTGCACGCAGCAGTCATTAAGGAGGCGTGGGCACAAATGCTTTTTGGTGAGGTTTTGCATTTGTCCCCCCTTGGATATATTTGCGGAATGGTTGGGCTCATCAAGCAGTGCGACGCGTTTTTAACATCTTTGTTTTGGTGCTCCGGCTTCGAGGCACTGGTTCATACAGGTTTGTCCCTTATACCTGTGACAGAATTGTCCAACTAGGCAATTCTCTATCAGCATAGCTTGTGTTGCCATGACCCAAGGCAGAAAGCCTGTGCGGAATGTGAGATGCACACTGGTGTGTTGCACAAACTGCATACAACAAGGCTCCTGCAAAGCCCTCTGGCCACGATTTTGTTTTGTCAGTGCCCATGGCATTTATTCTTGCCAGACCCTTTTTCAATGAATGGTGCACAGGTGGGGTTAAGCAGCATTCCCGTCGCCCTTCATCGTACCACATACCATCTTTTTTTAGCGCTCGCCTCTCAGGCAGCTCATACCTGGAGGGGTGCATCCCCGTCTTCTTAGGATGTACCTTTCTTTGCCTCTTTGGCTAAGGTCAAATGTCTTATCTATTCTGATCAGTTTGCCTGGAGGATGAAACTGGTCTTCATCTTTCATGTTTTCATGCCTTTTTTCAATGGCCGTTCCCACGTTTCGTGTGGGAAGCATGCAAAGACGGAGTAATTTGAAGTGCTCGGAAGTGAGGTCTGAGTTTACAATGTCTTATATGGTTGTCACCAAGGCACATGTGCAGCTGGCCATATTAGAATGATTTCATTGCTGGTGGAGGGGCTAGAATCATGTACTTGACTTTATTTTTCCATGCCTGGTTGTTGCTGCTGAGGTCCTGCAATGGTTCCACGCAAATTGTGGGGAGGCCAGCAATTCCAACTTTTTTTTGGTTTCATTTGCATCAAACTGGTTCAAGGGGGTTACGAGTTCTTTAGTCTGTTCAGTAACAGGTTTCTATTTCAAGATCACCTTTGCATAGCAAATCTTGATCTCAGAGCTGATGGATTTCCTCGTCTGCCAGTTTGCCTATCTTCAACACACCCATTACATGAGGCTGAACGTTAGTTGGAAGACGCGTGGTGGGAGAAAGAAACACAGTGCTGCTGTTGCCTCTTTTGTGCCTGGAAAGTTGCTTTCTGTTGCCTGTGACCAACTTTTAATGCACAGTAACTCGTTGAGGTTTGTGTGGATACTACTTGCATTGCCGTTCTGCGTGCCACTCCGAATATCAAGGAATCCTATTGTAAGATGAGAATACATCGCTATATCCGCCTGCAAGGGCAACTGGGCGGAAAAGATGGGATGATGGTTAGATTTAGATTTACACGGGGGGACCTTCAGCCAGAGTGTTCGGCTGATTGGCCTGTGACTGGTCCTCGTCAGTCAACATAATGTCCATAAGATTTAGATTTACACGGGGGACCTTTAGCCAGACTGTTCGGCTGATCGGCCTGTGACTGGTCCTCGCCAGCCAACATAATGTCCATAAGCTCAGAAACAAACGAAAAAAGCTTGTTGTTGTGTTGCAAGAGGAAATCAGAAACATCCTGGACACTGGCTTGTTGTAAAAATGGTTGCTCCATTGAAAAATCACCTGAGAAACAGTTGAGTTACAATGAGTTACAATGGGGTTTGACCTTCAGCCAGGTAGTTTGGCTGCTCGGTCTGCTCAACTGTTCCAACTGCACAAAAAATATCCATGAGATCGGAAATAAAACGATAAGTGTCATTTGTTTGCTTCTGCAAGAAATGAATAGCATCCTCAGAGCTAGCTTGAGAATAGTAGAAAGTGCCTGAGTCGTCCAGAAAAATTCTATAAGACGAGGGGAAGTCAGAAAATAGCTGTGCATAATCCCTTCGAAGAGAGCACACAGAAGCGCAAGAACAAAGGAACACGGCATGCTTTTCGTCTTGGAGTCCTTGTTCACATTTATCACAAGTTGATGTGTGCTCCTGCCAAAGTGATGTCTCAACTCTTAAATTATGAGCATGTAAGCGAAAACGTGCTATGTTTCTTAGCGTGCGCTTGCCCAAATCAAGATGCAAATACCTGGGGACAGAAAAGGGCGCACCATGAACAGACAAGGGTCTCAAAGGAAGTGCCATCCAGTGATGATATTTGGCTAATTTGTTTGTGTGGTCACCATGTTCTGCCAAGGCATCAGCATTCCACACACCTCGCAGCCTTTTTCTCAGATCAACAACAAACTCCCTCATGACTATAGACTGCCCTGACCGAACACAATGAGTAAACAGATTGCACCTGTCCAAGCCTGTGCAGGCAGCCAAAAATTCTGAGGTCCAGCATTTATGGGAAAGACTGCTCATTTCAACATCTGCTTGCAGTACCTTACTGAGCGTAGTGCTGTTGCTGCGCAGTAAAGCATTGTAAAACCTAACTGCTGCACGAAACCAATAGAACTGTAAAGGTTCATGCCCACACTCGCGCAGTACAGACCAATTAGGAGTGGTGTGCTTTACCCCAAGGATACGCTTCAGTAAGCACAGGTGTACAGTTTGCAAAGGACAATCCATTTCAGCTCCTTCTTTCATAAATCTAGTGCCCCAAATCTGGCATGCATACATGCTAGCAGGGAGAGCATATGCTTTAGTCAGCCAGAGCATGGTATGCGGCCTGTCTGTCAGGCGGTGCTCAGATGCGAATTGCCTAATCCGTCTGCAACCAGCTAGGAAAGGTGCACACATATACTCTGCAGTGGCTTGCGGGTTGCGTTGTTTTTTGAACAGCATGCCTAAATACCTAAAAGAATCTGCACACGCCAAACGAGCTCCACCTAACGTGAAAGCTGGCACATTATCGCCCTTTGAATTAAAATGCACAATCTCAGACTTGGCAGTATTGATCACCAACCCTTTCCGCTGAGCATACGTATGTAGCCTATCTAACATCAGTTGGAGCTGATCAGGAAGGTTACTAGTGAGGCACAAATCGTCTGCATACAGCATGTGGGTGACTCGAACGTCCCTAGCGCCTGTAATAGCCCCTTGCACATTTTCTGCCAAGCAGTCCACGTCATTGATGTACAAGGAGAACAACAAAGGGGAAAGCGGGCAGCCTTGCTTAACTCCAAAATGGGGGCGCACACGAGCTTGCTTGCAGCCATCCACCAAGATATACTCATCATTAGCATACATGCTTTTAATGACAGCCAACAGGCACGCAGGCATACGAATGCGCTGCAGGTGAGTCCAAAGGGCTTCCCTAGGAATTGTATCATAAGCCTGCTTGAAATCAATAAAAGCTGCATGCAGCCTTGGGGATGCATTTGGGCGCTTGACCTGAGCAGCATGCTGCAAGTGCCGTAAAATGAAAATGGGCTGCAAAGTGTTACGGCCAGGATAGAAACCAAATTGAGTGTCTGGAATCTTGTTTTTATCCTTACACCACCCAGTGACCACCTCCCTAAGAACGTTAGCATACAGCCTGTACAGGGTGCCACTTACTGCGAGCATGCGATAATTCCCTGGGTCCAGCACAGAGCCCTTCTTGTAAAGAGGAGTTATCTTAGCCACTTTCCAACAAGCAGGAATCTCAGCCCTCTCCATCATGGCAGCAAACAGACGTGCAATGTAAGGAGCCAAAACATTCATCCTATCCGTACCTCTACCATTAACTGCTGGGACCCTCTTTTCAGCGTACTTAATGAAGGGTGCTGCAACAGCATCAAAACCAGGGGATGTCCTAGCATTCAACTTACGCATGTGCTCGCAAACAATAGGGTACAGGGCAGCTGCATCAGGCAGTTCCATCACATCAGGTTCAGGTATCCATCGAGACTCAGCACCTTGACGGAAAAGCTGCTCAGGAGGCGGATTGTTGCGCCCCAGGGGCACTGCCATATCCCGAGCTGGAGCTCCAGAGTTGCCAGTCCAACGTGCAGCAACCCGCTGTGCCACCCCACGCATGGCTCCAATAACGGACTCCACCCCTCTGCTAATGCTGTCCCACATTCCAGGCCTTCTGCTTAAGGTGCTTTCAGGGCAGCTACCCATGGGGCTTGCTTGTTGATGAGAAACAGTTGAACAGGTAAGCTTGTTGATGAGAAACAGTTGAACAGGTAAGCGCACTTTCTTCTCAAAGCACAAACATCTGCGTCTCTGCACACCAGAAGGGCATGAGCCTCATCTTGAACTTCATCACAAGAACAGCGATCACACAAAAGAGCGTTCCGAGGATCCCAAGCCGCTGTCTCCACCTTCAGTGTGTGTGCCCTAAGTCTGAACCGGCTAGCATTCCTCATGACATGTGGAGACATGTCCATAAGCTCAGAAATAAACAAATAAAGCTTGTTGTTGTGTTGCAAGAGGAAATCATGCACATTGGATGATGGTTACAATGGTGAAATACCGACAGCCACAGACGGTGGGCTGATAGGCTTTTGCTAGGGACTGCTAGCGTGCTAAAAACAAAGAGGTAGGACACAAGCTGATTTAAGCCAGCTAAGTTAGGGTTACAAGGGGGTTGGCCTACAGCCCGAGAATCTGGCTGATCAGCTGCTGGTGAAACAGTCTCATCCAGCATCAAAAATTGAAACCAACTCTGACAAAAACTTTGAAAATATATACAAGTCTCCATTTGGAAAGGCATTGACTTCAAAATCAGTCAAAATATGAAAGCTCGCCAAGAAAGGAATGAAATCAGTGTTTGGAAGCTGGGAAAAAGTATGTAATGGTTTAGAAAGATCAACGAAGAGGTCCTTGTATTTCTGCGCAGCTCACACAACTCACAGCAATTGCCATTTGCAATAGAAAATAGCATGTTGCTCGACCTGGACTTCAGCGCATCCACACTTATGACATATATTTGAACCACCCAACCATTTATAGGACTCGACCTTCAAGCAGTGGGCACGAAGCCTAAATCTACTCACATTCCTCATGACTCCTTTATCCAGATCCTTAATAGATATGATGGGGGACAGAAGGGTGTGCGTGCTCTTTGATTTAAAGGTTTTCCCACACCAATGATGGTAAGTCACTGCTTTCCTGTTCACCTCTCGGGAACTCAGGGCGTCCGCTTCCCTCCAAACCTTCTGCTGTCTTTACCTCAAATCCCCTAAAAAATCCTGCTTGGGTATCTTGGAAGCACTCAGCAATTTCTGTTTAAACACCTCTTCATTGCGCATGCTACTAAATGACTTAGACACATGTGCAGACCAACAGGACTCATCCATATCAGCAAGGTGTAAATCTGCCTTCAGAAAGAAAAGAAAAGTCTACGCAAGCCAGGTCCAGCTGCGTGCATTAAGGAAAGGTCCCCTAACTAGCAAGCTAGTTAGGGCCTCACCGAGGAGGTTCACAGGCCCAGCCTGAACCGAGCTATGAACCGATGGGGAATAACTAATGAGGGTCAGGCGGGTTGCTGTCAGCCATGCGCCTGCGGGCGTAGACTCTCCTCCTCCTGCTCTGAACTGCCTCGCCCGCAGTGATGCCCCTTCCAGAAGAACTCTGCAAGTACAATGAGTGCCTGGTGTTTATAATTTTTGTTAATGATTGGAGTGCATGGCAACTTAATTGAAAGGCTAATTTTTTCTGCGTTATGTCTGGTAAGACCCAGCTCAACCAGGGGAGTGATGGTGTAGTCATTATAGATAGTACTGCTACAACAAGTAAAATAGTGTGCAAGGTCATCTTATTATTTCTGTTTGGGTTCCTGAGACTACGGGTGCAAAGTCTGGAAATGGTACCAGCATGCTGGTCAGCAGCTGTTCGTAGGCTGGGTAAGGGGTTAGTGTCAGGGCAGAATTTAAGTTCCACAAGGTGAATATCTCTGTCATGGGCAGGTATCATCCTAGGGTTAAGATGGGTTGCTCTCCTTGGGATAGGGCGCACAAAGACAGCATCAGGACGGCTTTGGTGTCGGGCAGAGGGGCCAGAACCATTGGGAAAAGCCCAGTCAGGAATATCCCTGGAGATGTTTTCAGGGACTTCAATGCCCTATTCTTGGAGCTCTTCTCTACAGCAAGCGTCCATGGCAACAAGGAATGAGCCATGTGCACCTTTGCTCAGGGCTTCGCAACAGAGACTGAGGGCAGTGTTGTGTCTGTTTATGAACATCCCTTGGCATGTTGGGTGTGAACATCCGAGGACCATGTGATTGATGCTATCCATATTGCCGCATGATCGGCAGTTGGCAGAGCCAGAGGTGTGATTAAACCTGACAGCGTGCTTCTGGGTGTTAATTGCCTTCAGCACTTGGCGTAGTGTTTCACTGTTAGAAACAAGCATATTGTTGAAAAACTTGACAGTAGCCCTAAAGCAATAAAACTGCAAAGGCTCTTGGCCACACTCTCCCAGTACTGGCCAGTTCGGGGCAGTACTCTTCACACCTAGAAAACGCCTTAAAGAGCATGATTGCCTTTTCTGCAATTGGTTTTTGAACTCACTGCCTTCTCGTAAATATTCGGTGCCCCACACTTGGCATGTGTACATCCCAGCCGGAATGCCATACACCTTAAAGAGCTAAATCAGAGTGTGTGGCCTATTCCTTAGATCATATGCATGCACAAACTTCTTTATCCATCCGACAGTTATAGGGGCAGGTGTGTACCATCCTATGAGTGACTCACAAAATCTAGTTGAACCTAATGGCGCTGGTATTACCAATACCATAGGAAGAGCTGAGCTGTCTGCCATTGCTGCGGCGCTCACTCATGATTACACACATATTGCCACAGATAGCCTCAGCTCACTTCACCAACTCAGAAAGCAAATCCTGTACCCAGGGAAGTATAGACATCACGTGCAAGGAGATCTTCTGAAGAGGATCTCAAACCTTGCCCGAGCCATCTTTTTCTACAGGGTCAAGTCTCATGCTGGAATAGCTGGGAATGAATGCGCAGACCAGGTTGCTAAATACCAGGCCTCCCTCAAAGATGGTAATCTAACTGATACTGGAATCCCTAGCGCTGGCCCAGGAGGAAACCCCTTCCACAATACAACCTGGCTGGCTCGGGAAGAGACAGATTCTAGGCCATCTCAATCCAACCCTTCTTCTCCTCGTCTAAGGCACCTCCCAGACCTTAAATATGCTCTGAAATCCCATATGCATGCTCAGCACAAGCCGGGCTATGCTGACCGGAAGACAGGCTACTACACTTATTACCAGAGCTTGCTACCTCATGTAAACAAAAGCATCAGCAATGCTTTTTGGAACATGCCAAGTCTCTCAACTCAAATGAAACGCACTGTCTTCCAATACCGCACAGGCACCCTTTACAAGCAGAAACATGCTGTCCGATATAAAAGATCATCTTTTAGTGGATGATCCACTAGCCTTACATGCCCCTTACCTGATTGCCACCACATGGATAGCGCTCTCCACATCCTATCTGGCTGCTAATGCCCCGTCATGCGTAACATGGTAACTGAGCGTCACAATATTGCTTGCAGGATGATTTTGAAACTGGTCAGTGAATGCTCTTATGGGGCCAATCTTGTGCAATTGGATGCGTGCAACACAAACCGTTTGGCCCAGCACGACCTGCAAATCCCTGAGCAAATCTCTAATCGTGCTGTGCCTTCCTACCTCTTCAAACCCATGATTCCTATTCAAACCAGACGCAACTCCAGCCGCCCTGATGCAATCTTGGTCACTCCTCACCCAACTAACCCGAACAGACCACCCACTCCACCCTCACACCAAGTACTGCGCAGTATGGGGAGTACCACAACTCCAGCCCGTCATATTCACTTGATAGAAATCAAATACTGTGAAGATACTGTGAAGAGCTACTGTGAAGAAGCCCTCACAGACACAACAGACATTTCCCTACCAGATGCCAGGGATCCCTTTCACAACTCTTACTGGCTCTCATTGAAGACCTCTCACGCACAAAATGATGGCAGGCACCGCTCCCACGCTCTCCCAATCCACTACCTCACCAACCTGAACGACAAATTAAAATTACACATGCACAAACAGCATAAACTTGGACTTGCTGATACCACTGGCTACCATTACAATAGCTGGCAAAGGCTCAACTATGCCATACAACCCAATCCCCCTGTCACCACCACCAACATTCAAGCTCACAACCCAAATTGTCTTGCTAACAAAGAGATCAGCAACTCTTTCTGGAAAAATCCAAAGGTTACCCTCAAACAACAGATAAATGTCATCAAATATCGCACGGGGACAATCTACACACAAAAGCATACCAACAGATTTACCCAATCTTCCACCTCTGAAATGTGTCCGCTCTGTGACGACATGGATAGTATTAATCATATTGTCCTCAGATGCTCAAACACGACCATGAGTGGTATGCACACCAACAGGCACCATGAGGCCCTGAGTCTCTGTGTAAAAGCCCTCAGTAAAGGCAGGTTTGGCTCATCCCTTATTGGTATGGATGCCTGCCGAAATGAGAAACTCCTAGAGCAGGGTATAGAAGTCCCTGAAAACATCTCCCGAGCTATCCCTGACTGGGTATTCCCTAATGGTATTGGGTCCTCTGCCCAACACCAAAGCCGCCCTGATACTCTCTTTGTGCGCCCTATTCCAGGCCGACAAGCCTACCTTGATCCTTCCAAGATTCCTCCTCAAGACAGGGATATTCACCTCGTTGAGCTCAAATTCTGTCCAGATACCAACCCCTCCATCACTTTGGAGACTGCAACAGCTCAACATGCTCATACGATAACGAGACTAAAAACCCGCAGCTCAAGAAATCCAAACAGGAATAACAAAGTGACTCTTCACATCATCCTGATTGGTGTTGCCGGCACCATTTACAATGAGTATACAATCAAACCTCTTGTCAATCTGGGCCTAACCAATCAAAAAGCTAAATCACTAGCTTGCAAATTAAGCTGTCATGCCCTACAGAAATTAACCACTATCATTAACACCAGACATGCTCTTTGCCTACAGGGGACATCTGGGGGGGGGGGGTCGCTGGGCGCGCGGAGGTGGCTACCAGAAGAAGGAGAGTCCGGGCGTCTCGGGGCACAGCTGACAACCCTCCAGATCCTCATTAGTTCTGTCTCTTTCCCTCTCCTAGGCTAGCTGTAGCTAGTGTAGTTTTGAGGGACCTTTGGTGAGGCCCTTGCTAGCTTGCTAGTTAAGGGACCTTTCCTTAATGCACGCGGCCCCAGACCTGCGTAGACTTTTCTTTTCTTTTTCTTTTCTGTGAAGATACGAGGCCTGGTGCCCAGCTAGAAGCCTCACAACAACAACACAGCGAACTGTGCAAACAACTCCAAGGTGCAGAGATTACTATCCACCCAATCCTCCTGGGTGTGGGTGGGACTATTTACAATGCCCATACCCTTGATCAATTCAGAAAAATAGGGATTGACTCACAGAGATCTGAAACACTTGCAAGAAAACTCCATGCCCATTCTGTACAATTTGCGCACAAACTTACCTCTACCAGGCGTGCCATTGAAAATAAAAACACTCATCACAACACTGGTTCCCTGGAGCAGCGTGCTGCCAAAAACCCACCTGATCCACATTAACTCCCCTCTCATCTTCTGGTGAGGGAGACTCACGGCTCTTTGAGCCAATGTGTCTCTCTTTCCTTTATTGATGTAGGGAGAGATTTCTCTGCCTACGTAGCTTCTTCTGTTTCTTTTCCTTTTTCTTTTATCCATTGCTTCAACATGCATTGCTTTAGACAGTCTCATCTCCCTTCATCATATACGTAAGCACCTAATTAACACTGAGAAGCACAAACAACACACTCAAGGGAATGTCTTTCAATTACATCTATTAGATATAAAGAGAATTATCTCATTAGCAACTCTGAGTTGCTCATGATTCGCAAACCCATATTTGTATCTGTAAAGTAAAATCCCACGCTGGCATTGCTGGTACCGCATGTACAGACGCTTATGCAAAATATCAGGCAAACCAAGCCAATAATAGCGTGGGATCCCTAGCGCAGGCCCCGTTGGAAATCCATTTCCTCATTTATTTTGGTCAGCCAAGGAGGAATAAAGAAAACATACTGCAGGCACATCCACATCTTCTGCATCCAATCCTAAAATCACCTACCCCCCCGATCTTCAAAATGCTCTCAAGTCTCACATGCATACAAAACACAGACTTTGATATGCCAACTCCAAAGCAGGCTACTACTCCTACTATCAGAGCTTGTTACCTCATGTTGAGAATAAAATCATCAATGCCTTTAGAAACATGCCTTGTATATCCTCCCCTATGAAGTGCACCATCTTACAATATTGCACTGGCACCCTCTAACAAAAAAACAAGCGGTACGCTTCAAAAAATCCATTCACCCATTATGCCCTCTCCCAGGCTGTCAACAATTAAACAGCGCACTCCACATGCCCTCAGGCTGCCAAAATCATATCATCTCCAGCATGTAAACTGAGCGCCATAATCTCGCTGGAATAATGATCATCAAAGCTCTTACTAAGAGCTGGTAGCAAAAGCCCTTGGGGAGCAAGCTTGGTGAACACATTGGAAATGATGATAGGTTGGTGCAGCACAACCTACAAATCTTTGCACATGCATCAAACAGAAGTATACCCCCTTACCTTCTTCCATGTAATTTCCCTAAGATATCTGGGTTCAAACCTAGTCGTCCTGACGCTATATTGATTACTCCTTATGATGCCAAGTCCACTCCTCCTCCTCCTCCTCCTCCTCCTCCTCCTCCTCCTCCTTCTCCTTCTCCTTCTGCTTCTCCTCCTCCTCCTCCTCCTTCTCCTCACACCATGTGTTACACAGCAGGCACAGCACCCCACAGGTGCAACACAATCGTCCGCGTTAGACAACCCCTTTAATGGGGGTCAACAAGAGGCCCTTTCCTTAATGCATGCAGCTGATCGGCAAGCGTACATCTTTCTTTCTTTCTTTCTTTCTTTCTTTCTTAAATAACCCCATCAACTGAGTGTGAACCAGCGGCACGTACACTTGATAGAGATTAAATATTGCAAAGATTATAGGCCTGGGCAACAGTTGGAGACGGCACAGCGCCAGCATGTTGATCTATGCAAGAATGTAAGTGGAAAAGCTGTCATATTACATACCATCCTCTGGGTGTTGGTGGGACCTGCTACACTGAGCACATTTTTAACCAACTTCATCAACTGGGACTTGACCACCAACGTGCCATTAGACTTGCTTGCAAACTCCATGCCCATCCCGTTATGTACGCCAACAAGCTTGCTACCACTAGGCGTGCTATTGCAAAAATAATTTGCACTGCCAGGTTCTAGAGCCGACTGCTTCCAGGAACCTTCTAGAACCCCATTAGCACTTTCTGTTTTGTAGCTTCATGTAGCTTCATGGTGGGGGGACTCACGGCTCCTCTGAGCCAGTGTGTTTCCTTTTCCTAAATTGATGTAGGGTGAGTTTCCTCTGCCTACACAGTCTTCGTTTCTTTCCTTAATCTAGAATGTTACATTTTGTTACATCCATTTCGTTTCATTTCCAGCCTAGCAATCATGCGTTTTGGCTGATAACTGCTGACCTAACTTATTGGCATCGTGACATTGGTGGTCCAGCCCTACGTGTTTAAATTGATTAAGGCTGCTCAGTATGGCATATTCCATGCAATTTCGACCATCATTATTTTCTATTTCCTCAAAAAATTCTCAGAAAAGTGTTTGCCTTCAAATTCTGCTTGCTTGCAGCTAAAATTTACAACCAGCAGAGGGTGTTCATTGAGAGCACGTTGTCCATGCTTGGATAAGTCTGGTCAATCTGACCCCACAAAAGGCTCATGCTTCTAGTAAAATCATGAGGACATACCACGCACGCTTTGGCATACCACTGGGCTCTGTACCAGGCTGGTGGGATGAAAGGAAAAGAAACGAAAAGCCTTCGCTACCTCTTGACCTACGACAGGACATTCCTCAAAAATTATAACTCTTTATCTCATGCTTGCGCGTGCAGTCACAACTGTCAAGCGGAAACTCAACATCATCATGGAAATAGGTGCCCGTACGAGCTTAGAATTTGCAACAAATGTTATTGGCACACTGTGCATGGCAAAGAACACATTATCCTGGATTGCCCTCCTCAGGACCTGACAAAGTTGCGCACTCAGTTCCTGCGTCCCTAGTTAATTGAATCTCGACTTGGGCATGGGCTGAGGATATAGTGCGCTCTTGGTCACATGCACACGCCCTGAGAGTTGAGGCTTAAAATTGGCAGGAACCGCTCTGGCATACATCTGAACGTGTTTGTCTCTGTCAAAGAGGCCGTGAGACGAAAGGCATGGTGCCCTCCGTTTTCTTTGCGTCCCCATCCATTCTCTTCAAAGTAAGTTTGCTCTAAAAAACTGCGGAAGTCAGCTCCTTACGATTGCGGAAAAAAGGAGAAGTCTTTCTCTCTTTTTCCGCATTAACTCCCTTTCCTTATAAACAGCTAGCAGGGGAGCACCATGTACCAGGTATATTTTCATTTGCCTGTGCATCCAGTCAGAAACGGTACCCATGCACTCATCACAGTGTGCATCTTCCCCTCTAAATTCACAAATAATGTTTTTTTTTCCGTGTACCCTTCTTGAGCTGGGCCTGACACTTCTTGTTTTGGACTTCTTGGTGTGCTGAATTTATATCAATAACCACACATGGCTCCTTTACAGCTTATACACGCATTCCCCACTCAATTTCCTTTAATCTTAAAAGCGTGTTTTACAGCTTTCTTGGTGCTTGGCGGTATATGCAAAAAATCAATGACTATCGTTAATACCAGACATGCTCTTCATGTTCAGGGGGATTATAGGGGGAAATACCTTGGCGCATGGCGGTGAAGAGCGGGAGAAGGAGAGTCTGAGCGTCCAGGAGCATGGCAGACAAACCTCCAGACCCTCATGTAACCTGTCTCTGGCTTTCTCCCAGGCTAGCCGTGTCTAGTTTAGTTTCAAGGGAGACCCTTGCTAGCTTGCTAGCTAGGAAACCTCTCCTTAATGCACGCGGCCTTTTGGCTGGCGTAGACTTTCCTGTTCTTTTCTTGGTGCTCCTTCGTGTACACACAAACTACTTTCTTTTAGAAATGCCTCTTTTACAGTCTCCTTTGTTACGCTTGAGCCCAGCAATCACTGATTGATGGCATGTGCTTCTCTTGTAAACGTTGTTAACCCCTGCACCCTGGTACTGGATGGGTTGCTTCCAGGAGGGCATCTTAAAGGCATGCCTCAACAGATGGCCAACAACATGCCGGATCCACAAGAGTGTACCTGATCCTAGCTGCCTTAAGCTGGTGGGAATCACATTGGTCGGTATTTATGCTGACTGTTGGGTCTTGCCTCAATTCAAGCTAGTCGGTGTCCATTGTAGGCTTTTACTACAACAGTCAGATTTGGGCCACTGTATATCTTCAACAGGGGACAGAGATGGATAATTGCATCCAGAAATGGCTTCTGAGATTCTTGAGATCCATGCTGGGTGTAAGAACATCAACTCCTTCCTGGGGTGTCCTCCGTGAGTGTGGAATCGAACCCATTCAATTCAACTGGTTCAGAGCCTGTGCACGCTTTCATAATTCTCTTACCTATTGCAACAGCGCTCTACTTCACAAGGTTTTTCATGCAGAAATCTCCCTCAGCCCCAGGGATTCCTCCTGCTGGACATCCCATCTATTGTCTGCCATGAATGGCTTACATCATGCTCATCATTTTCAGCAAAAGATATGCTCTGCTGATCCTTTGGATTTGAGTCAGCTTGTTGTGGATCTCAGGCCTCGCCATCTAGCATATTGGAGACATTTTTCTGGTTACGACCCACGAAACACAAACAGCAAGAAATTTACTTATCATCACTGGTGTGCTCTCCCAACCAATTCTGCACACATTACTTATTATCCTTATATTCTGCCCAAATGTTTCTGCTTGGATTTACCCAAACACATTGTCCGCAGTGTGGCTCAATTTCGCCTTCGTGTCCTTGAAAGTTGAGCAGGCCACATGAGAGGATGCTATTTCCCCTGCCTGTGATCTATGTGATGCCCAAGATGATGTGCAGGATGAGCAACACGTTCTTTTCAAATGCACTCATCCCCATGTTTATTCTCTTTGGCTCAAATGTGCTTCCTTATTTTCTAGTCCTCTCCTCTCTTTATCTCACTCTTTCAATAGCGTGGCTCCCTACGTGCCTGGCATTCACCATGTACAGTCTTCAAGTTATTATATCTCTTCTTTCTTAAATCAAAACAATAACAAGCTTTTTCCTTTTCTACATGAATTATTGCTTTTTTATGAGCAGGCTAGCAGTCAACTGTTTTGACTGGAGGCCTTCTTTTTCCTGTAACCTGTAACCTTGCTACGACAGGGTAGCAGTCAGTCGTTTTGACCGAAAGCCTGTTCCTTTCGTACCCTGCACTGTGGCACAAACACCAAAATTTTATAGAGCTTGGCTGCTTGACTCGCTAATCATTGTTGAAAGGTAGCTAAGGCCACTTACACCCTTCATTAACAAGCTGTTGAAATTGCATTGAAGTCCTTTCTCAGTACAATCATCAGAGCCAGGTGTACGCTCACAGATGTTTGTAAGGGCATAATCATTGCAATAAAATCAAATTGAGGCATGGTCTTGAGATGCGAGGGTAGGAAGGCATGGTCTTGAGATACAAGGGTTACAAGGGAAACCCTTTGTAACCCTTAATCTTGAAATACAGTATCTTTTCCACTGTAGCAATGCTGCTGCTGCTGCTGCTGCTGCTAGTGATGAAGATGATGGTGATGATGACGGCTGCGACGGCAACACACTCCTCACAGCACCTCATGCTTGCCCTGCACACTGCCACCTACACCGTCTGCTTTGCTGAGCTTTGCAAAGTCGCTAGAGCATCCAAAATGCCCTTCTCTGCTGTGGCTGTCAGCATCTGGGTGCTACGGACCTCTTCCAGTGCCTGCACAGCAGAGATAATCCAAAGACAAAGGAATGACAGGAAAGGCAAGGGTCACACAGCTGTACCTGCCTTCGTGGGCAGACAAAGTCCAGGGACAAAATGATAACCAACAACGATCTGTAAATGGAATGGACGAGGTGGGGAAGCTTGCAAGTGACGCTGAAGATTGGCGAAGCCTGCCCTTCCTTCCCCAGACATGGAAACGCACTGTCTGGGACAGGACAGACCCACCTGACAGCCATTTATTGTGCTGAGCAAGGATGATTCACTCATTCCCATGTTATATAACAGCAGGCCCTTCACAAAAATTATCATTAAATTAATCTATCCATCCACATCCAGGCTGAGTGCACAGCTGTGTGTGTGTGTGTGTGTGTGTGTGCACGCGCGCGTTTGCAGGCAGTTTCATCCATCCATCCATTCACATCCATGCATGGGTGCAAGCCGTGTTCCTCATTGCATCAGCCAACAATCCCATGCCTGGACCTCTCAAACCCCTTGGAAAGCACTCCGGTTCAGGAACCTAAACCACAAATCATATTGCAAATGGAATGGATAATTGAGTACCCAGTGGCATGCTGGAATGGTACGTGCTTAGATGGGAATCCACAAACTCCGCCATCAACAAGCCCTGGACCCAGCAAGGGCACGCACAAAAGCATTTTGACAGATTCTGCGTCAGCTGGAGCTGTTCCGGGGGCGTGGCTCGGAGAGGTATGCCAGCTTTATCTGGGCTACCAAATATAACCCAAAATAGCCTTGCATGGTTTTGCTGGGCTGCGCGTCAAGCCCCAGGGAGAGGGGTGCGCAGTCAGCCCTTGAGACTCACACCCCATGAACAGGGCTTTGCCAGTGAAGTAATCCATTCATCGTATTATTCCACTGCTATCTGTTTCATATAATGAAATGCTGCGGTATTAGCAATCAAGCCTTGGCGCTGCCTTTTGGAAACCATAAATGGGCAGCAAGGACAAGCAAAGAAATGCTAGCTACAAATGCCTGAAAGGCCAAACATGGATGGCAAAGCAGCACAAAAGGCATCTGGATGGATGCATCCTGACAAAAGCATTGCATCAAGGCAACGCTCTTTTGGTGAGTTTGAACTGTGCCTTACCTGGCCTTTGTAACTGTAGTCAAAAGCAGCATATTGCTAGGCAGCAATACCATTGCCATATGAACTCCTCGGCACGACCTACCTACCTCCTCAAGGAGTTTCCAACTGGAACTCCACTGCAGCCTGATCAAACCAAATAAAAATCTCAGTTGCAAATTGCTAAGAGACAGAGAGCTATCCTTGCAAGTGCAATGACAGCTGAGATGCAACCTACAAGCGGGTCTACCTCTGTCCCAGTATTACCAAGACTACATGATGCTAGCTCGTGTTGCAAAAGAATGAGATCACCTGTGGCGCCTCTTCTTTGACAAAGTCGAAAGCTTGGGCAATGAAGGAGGCCATGCTCTCGGGCAACACATTGTCAGTGAATCCGGACTGTACCGCCAACAAGGTCACCACCTGTGGTCAGGCGTGCACATACACCGAAAACGCCGGCAAGTCTGTCGCAAAGGCTACCAAACACATTTTTTGATGCAGAGTTTTACAGATGCACGGGCACAAACTATGGCCTGCTGGCCACGCTTTGCCATCTATAATGCTTCACCTACACCCATGAAACAAACGCCCATAAAGTTGCTGCCGGGGCCTGTGTGCATAGCAGAATGTTGGTGCTTGGTGTAAAAAATTAAGGCATCCAGTTGCAACTGGGGGTTGCATTTACACCCTCCAATCATCACAAACGACAAGCATATGGGTCAAGAAAGTTCTACGTCACAGTGAACATGAGGAAATTCATAACGCAGAATCCATCCTTTACCCATATTGGATTGTACAATATAAGGGTCGCCCACTCAGCAGAAGGTAGGCATGCTCTCTACAATCAGCAGCCATTGTTGTTCCACACAGGTAGGTTACACTGTGATTTGGTGTGGTTGAACAGCCGTGCTTACCTCTTCACCCTTACTTACATTTCAAGCAATTCATATTGGTTACAAAGCTTTTGCAATGACTAAAACTGTCCTCCAGATGACTTCCTCCGGTAAAACGCAGAGCAACACGCTGGCACCTTGCAGTGGCCCTAGACCTCACCCACAACTCACACGGCTAACTCAAGGCACCGTGCACAGGCTTCAAACGCATTCACACACACACACACGCGCACGCAAGCACGCACGCACGCACACACACACACACCTGCTCCTCTAGAGATGCTGGCTTGCCAGGCTGCTGTAGCAAGGCTGCCTCCAGCCGCTGGCTCTTGGCTTCCTCTTTAGCTGTCCTGGCATCAGTCGATGCAGAGAACCTACACAGCACAGGTGTCGTGTGCTTTCAGACACGCCCTTAAACAGCATGCACATAATTTCCAGGACTCAGTGCAGAAACATGGCTGCATTCGTCGAAATTGCACAAACCACTCGTGGCACTTCATGAACGACACCTCCACATATCCCAGTGCCCAACACAGGGAAATGGATGTGCTTGCTCATGTCGCACTTGCAGCTTGATGCACTCATTCCTGCAGGCTCAAAAGTCAAAGCTGTCGCTCTGTCGAACATGCCATGTGAGGTACTTGTGCTTGCGGGGGTCAGGGGCCATAGGACGCGTGGGCATACATTGCATGCTTGCCAGGTCTCCATTCATATAAGAGATGGCGTGCTTTCCACAAGACAACTTTGTTTTGATGAAAGAAGCCAAGGCGCGAGTTAGGCAGATGTGCGATGCCTGCTCATGCCGTTGTCACAAATACGAGTCTCAAAGGAGCGGCAACTGCCACGCCATTCAAGCAGCCTGCCACCTCAGCTTGTGCATCAAAAGGATGCAGCATGGGCAGAGAAGCTGCGCCCACACACACAACAAAACAAGCAAAAAAAAAGAAAGGACCCGATTTTGCTTGCTGTTGACTTATTTCCAACGATATCCAGCAGAGTTAACATTTTCACAGGCAAGGAGGGCAGCATTATCCAACTAGCATGGTCGCCGCCAAGAACAGGTTGAAGAGGACAGGGGGCACTGCCATCAATTCTCCATCCAGCTCCCTGGTGGAAGTATGACAAATTTGGAGGGGACCAAGTCCAAAAAAAGAGTGTGCTGCTAATGGGATTTTTCGCCAATCCCCTGCTCCACAACGTGCTGATGATTGAACATCATGCATCGCATTTGACCCGCTGTTTAGGCGTGTGTGAATTCCAAGCACTGTCAGCATGTCAACGACACCATCATACAACGCCAGACAAGTGGTTGAGGTATGCTATGCCTTGACTGCAACACCTTCAAGCCAGAACCTTGCTGGATTGATGAGGGGGGCAACACAAGTGAAGCTGTGGAGGAGAGGACAGGCAAGAGACCAGGCCACCTTCCAACATCGTTTGCCTCCGCGTTTCATGGCCTCCAGAGATCATTGCAAAACACAAACTGCCACAAAACAATTTATGACAGGGCGCTAAAGTCAATCACTGCAGCTTGGACAGCACCAGGCGCATCGGGGAAGCCAACACTGTACCTTGTGCTACGACAAGTGCCTGTCAAGCTGCGCAGAACCCAGCACAGGTTATGTGTGCTCAAAGAGGCCAATTAACATTACTCACTTGCACGCAGCGTACACCTGCACCATCACCACCACTTATGCGCATCATTGCTAATGCCACCAAAATTACTCACTTGCATGCAGCATAAGCCTGCACCATCCCCACCACTTATGCGCATCATTGTCACTGCCACTAACATCACACACTTGCACGCAGAATCAGCCTGCACCATCCCCACCACTTATGTGCATCACCACCACTGCCACCAACACTATTCACTTGCGTGTATAATTGGCCTGCACCATCATTACCACTTATGATCAACGCCACTGCCACCAACACTGTACTTACTTGCGTGCATCATCGGCCTGCACCAGACTCAGCCGAATCTTGTTGGCCAAGTTGTCCAGAGCCTTGGGGTATGCACGGTTCCCTATCCGGGTGATGCTGAGGCGTGAGTTGGGTCGGTATGCGGCGCCATTGCTATTGGGGCTTGAAAGAGGGGGGTCCAGCACTAGCTGCGGGCATGCATACCACATGCAAATAAATAGGGGGCATTCTTTGCGCAATGTGTGGATGTGGGAGCTCAGCCAAAACCAATGCTAGAGGGCAAGGGCTGGTTTTTATGAAAGTGAGGATCCCTCGACCAAGAAGATCCCTCACAAGTCTTGCCTCAGAGTATGGAAAGGGTGTCAGGGCATTGACACTTTGCGGCAGGGCATGGAGGGCACGAGGGAGGGCAGATGGGCAGGGGATGAAGCAAAGCACGGGCGCAAGGAAAGGGAATTGACACTTTGCGGCAGGGCATGAGGGGCATGAGGGAGGGCAGATGGCAGCGCCAGGCAAAGGGTACTTTGATGCATGGCTTTCAGCAGCAGCTTGGGAATGCTGCTTGCTTGTTTTGGATTGGAACGAGGGAGCCAATGGGAAGCAAGCGCTGTGCTCCTCGTGCACCTGTTTGTCAGCAATGCATTCTGCCACTGATTCATGTTCCATTTCTTTTATCCATTCTGCGCGGTACCCCTGCACCTGTCCGTCGGCAATGCTGATGTACTCTTCTACAAGCTCAGTGGCGATCTCCCCCTCGGCAAGCTGGCTGTCCTGGGAGGCCTGTTCTTCAGCCATCTTCTTTTCAAGGGCGGCCTGCAAGCGTGGCACCGGCAATGGCAGAAAGAGAGAAGGTGAGCAAGTGCAGGCTGAGCTCACAAAGTGAAAAGAAAAAGACATAGTCATGCAACCATCCGGGATCAGCTTCTACAAAATCAAAATGGCTGCCTCCTTCTCTACAGCTAGTTGAGGCCAGGCAAACACTACGACAAAAGCGTCAACTGAACAGGCACATGAATGAAGTGCAGGGTGAGTCCAGCAACAAGAGTCGCAAGAAGGAGCAAGCACAGCCTTTGTGCAGCTCATGCAGCATTCTTGCAGGAAGTGCTGCCCATTGCAGTCAGAACTGCGTAAGGGGCCATGCCGTGCAGGGCACGCAATGTAAGCTTTGGGCGGGTTCCTAGATTTCAGGGAACTCTCTGGGCCTGGCATGATCAAAAACTTGCAAGCTATGGAAGTCAACTGCAGCTGAGTTATAAGTCTCCCTACTCTGGACTCTCAATTGGAGTTCATTTGGGAACCTGCTGGTCAACAATATCCAGAATCTGCTCCAGATCCTGATATGTGCGCAAACTCGTGCAAGTGTAACAGGAGCTTGGCAGTCCATGCAGTAAAATACCAGTACCTGCTGTCCTTACGAATGCCCTCAGCGTGCTCCACATTCTTGGTCTGAGCCTTGTGCTCATTGCTGAGCATCTGGTACTTGTCCATGTCAATTGATGCGCTTGGCCTGGACCGTAACGCCACATACCTAAAACCTAACCTGTGGCACCACATTCCTTGTCTTAGCCTTCTGCTCTTCGCTGAGCATCTGGTACTTGTCCATGTCAATTGATGCGCTTGGCCTGGACCGTAGCGGCACATACCTAAAACCTAACCTGTGGCACCACATACCTTGATCTTAGCCTTCTGCTCTTCGCTAAGCGTCTGGTACTTGTCCATGTCGATACGCTTGGCCTGGCCTGTGGCGGGAGAGCCAGGCACCACGATCAGGGCACTGAGGGAGCCGCCACCTAGGCTGCGGCTCATCTTGGCGGCGCGCAAGAAGAGGGTGGAGAAAAAGCTGCAAGGCGAAAGAAGGTGGAGAAGACGAGGGTGGGGATAAAGCTGCGGTGCAGAAACAAAAAGATGATTTTTTCAGGTCCTTGGGTAGGAATGGACTTGCCGGGCAAACCAGGAACCAGATCATGGCTCTGGGGGAGCCCCCACCTGGGCTGCAGCTTGTCCGGCAGCATACAGGAAGAGGGTGCAGAAGAAGCTACGAGTTAGAAGTGGGCAAAGGAGACGAGGGTGGAAAAGAAGTGGGTTAAGGAGAAGCTGCAGGTTAGAGTTCTAAATCTAAGTCTGCATTGCCCCTAAATTGGAACGATTGAGCTGGCTAATCAGGCACCGAGATCAGGGCACTGAGGGAGCTTCCTCCAAAGCTGTGCTCATCATGGCAGCACGCAGGAAAAGCTTGGAGAAGAAGCTGCAGTGCAGGACTCTGTCGGTGATTTTGTGAGGTCCCCGCATAGGGATCACTGAGTTGGATGAGGGAGGAGAAGCTGCAGGGAAGCACCCAAGCCAGCAAGGTCCCTGCTCAAGAGCATGGATAAGTAAGATGGGTGGTAGAAGCATAGGCAATATGAGCAACACCACAGAATTCCTGTTAGAGCAGGTGCTTGTGAAGGAGGGCACTATCTAAAGACCTTGTAGCTTCACCCTTGCAAGTCGCGGGCTCATTGATTGTGCAAGCCACAGTGCATCACCATTCAGCTAAATCACTAGGCAAGTCAAGCAAGCAAAAAGACGAGTGTGCTTGAATAACTCCTCAGGGAACCCTTGATGGGGCACTACTCACCTGTACCCCTGGGCCACAGCGCCGCTTATCAGCACGACCTCAAAGTCCACCAGCTGCTTGTTAACCTAGGCGAGGGAAGAATTACAGCCCTGAACACGAATCACTCACCCGCGTCTCTGTGCCACAGCGCCGCTTATCAGCATGCCCTCATAGTCAACCAGCTCCTCGTCACTCTTGGGCGAGGGGAGGATTAAATCTCGGCCTTGGGGGTCCTTGATCAGGCCCTCTCGTGCCTGTGCATGGAACGTATGTCACATTTGCAATACTCGCCAAAGAATCACCATTGCACATGCTCTATCGCAAAGATCTGCCCATGTGAGGCGTGTGCTACCTGGTGCTGCTTGTATACATGGCATTGTGGTTGCATGGCTAAATGCTTGTTTCTTTGTTTCAGATTACATGCCACTTGAAAACTCTCTGGGAATCAGCCCTTGAGGAAAGCAAAGCGTGAATGAGAGACAGAGCAGCATCAGAAAGGCTGCTTGAAAGCAGGCAACCGCAAAAGTAAACAACCTTTACCTCAAGTTTGGCACCACCAACTATGCTCTCAACATGGTGTCCACTTTCTAAAACAACACTTTCTGCTGTATTGTGTTTAAAAGAGTTATGTGCCACCAGGACGCAAGTATTGGCGTACAATGTATGTGAAGTATGCATGGCACAGGCAACTCATCTGGCAGAAATTAAAGAATTGATCACATAAAAACTTGTTTGGAAAGAAAACAGATTGCTTGGGCTATAACAAAGAGCAGGAATATGGAAAGCCTCTCATCAAGCAACGCACTGGAAGAGGCAGAGGAAAGAACATGGCATGAGAATTCAGAGGCCTTTGTTGCTCTCATTTTTGCTACTGGGCTGTACCAGCCTCAGCTACATCCTTACTTCACACACACACAATTGCTCTCCTAAAATGGTTGCTTTGCCTCCTTTGCCGCTCAACGCCACCCCAAACACAACGGCACGTATGGCTGCATTGAATGCACCAAAAGCACGCCTTTCATGTGGTATCCTTTGTTTACACGCATTGAATGCACCAAGAGCACTCCTTTCATGTGGCAGCATTGGATGCAGCAAAAGCACTCCTCACCAGCAAGAAAGGCAAAACATGATGAGGGAAGAGGAAGGGAAAGCACACCTCACCAGTTCCCTCCCTGTCCTAAAGACACCGAGAGCAGGAGTGCGATGAGGGAAGAAATAGGGAGAATACGCCTAACAACTTCCTGTATCAAAGGCTCCAGGAAAGCAAGCGTGAGTGTGACAATGGGATGAGTAAGGGAAGATGTGCCTCACCACTTCCTGTCCCAAAGACCCCAAGCCTTGCAACGCGAGGGTGCTCCAAGCATTGGGCAATGGAGACAAGTCGTCCAAGATCACCAAGGCATGGCCACCATTGTCTCGCACACGCTCTGCAGAGCACGTAAGAGAGCAAGTAAGAGTGAACAGTGCGTCAGGTGCCCAAGTTCGATACCAAGCATTGACCGACGGAGACAAGTAGTCAAAGATCAGATCCAATGCATGGCCACTGTTGTCTTGCACATGCTTTACAGAGCAAGTAAAAGGGATGCGCACAGTGCGTGAGGTGCCCCAGTCAGATACAAGGAATTGGGCAACGGAGACAAGTCGTCCCAATCACCAACGCATGGCCACCATTTTCTCATACATACTTTGCAGAACAAGTAGTGAGAGAGGAGCGCACAGTGCATAAGGGCGCCCCAGTCAAAGATCAAGCCTCTTGAATGCTTTCTATGTTCTTATGAAACTGGGTGCCCCCTCCCTGAGGCAAACCCTGGAAGTGATACAGTGACGTGCACAGCAACCGCAAGTTGATAAATGAAAAAAGTGTCCGTTAAAAGAGCTAGCACCGTTTGTCCACAACCAGTTTCAATGGTCTCCACTTGACAACTACTAAAATCATTTATTTCATTGCGAACTCGGAGGGCTTCGAGTTGATTTCTTAATTTACTTTGATTGGCTTCTCGCTGGGATTAAATTCTCAAATTGAACACCCAATTCGGACTTGCTGCTGCTGCTGCTGCTGAGGGGCAAGGGGCTGGAGAGGCTTGGGCGCATTTTTAAATCCTGAAAAGAATCCACCTCACCATCAGGAAGCAATTCCAAGCAATCCACAAGCTGTCACTGTCACACGGTGAGAAGGACACACACACGCAACAGCAGCCGAGCTGTCACCTGAAGGACGCCCCACTGGGTTCTTTTGCCTCATTGGCTGCCCCTTCCTGGCTGCCTTGGCCTTGGCAAGCCTGGCTTTGTCTGCTGAGAGCTGCTGGGTGGGGCTTACTGGCCTTAGCCATATAGCTAAGGGGTTGGAGCTTGAGCTGCGGGCCTGGGAGGCCATTTTCAGCATGAGCCCTTTTCAGCCCCCAAAGTAATCAATTTCCAATCCAAATTGGTTCAAACGCTTGGCAATATCATGCCATATGTTGATTTTGGCCACAGGTTTCATTAATCTTAGAATTGGACCTACAGTATGTCAGAAACACAAATAAGCAGCTAACGAGACATAGGCTTTTGCAGCATGCTCTGAGGACTTGCAATTTGATCAGCCTCACAACACCCTTCACTATTTGGTCACGTGGGTCATGAAAAAAGTCTTGCTGTGGGCGGTAGGCCGTTTATATGCTTGCCTCATCGACGGGTCAGTCTTACGGCGGGTGGGCCAGGCACTGCTATGGATGATTGTTCTTGACCACAATAAGCGGGCAGCCTTTGCAAGCTGATTGTAGGAACACAACATCAGTGGGTAAGTAGTCTTCTATTGCTTGAGTCAAAAACACATTCTGTACCAACAAGTAACTGTCTTGTATCCCTAAAAAGACATTACCTTCTGGATCCGTCCCTTATCCCACAGCCCTTGATTTCTTAATTTGCAGTATCCCGCACATTCCCGCAGGGGCAAACAGCCGCCCTTTACCTGCACACCTTCCTGATGCCCAGCACATGCACAGGGAGCAGAAATTGCATGTGGAATTTGCCATCAAAGACATTTCAATCGTTTAACTGGCATATGCCTGAGTGGCACCAACCTATGGAATCAACTTTTTTGATTGGCATATGCCTGAGTGGCACCAACCTATGGAATCAACTTTTTTCATTGGCATATGCCTGAGTGGCACCAACCTATGGAATCAACTTTTTTGATTGCCATGTGCCTTAGTGGCACCAACCTTGAAACAATTTAGGGGAGCAAAGAGTTTGCAGTTCAAAAAACCTGCATCAAGTAAAGCTGCACATTGCTGCGCAAGCTCCTCCTGAAGCTTCTTCCTTGCTGCCTTCTGCTGCTTCCCCTGCTGTGCTTTTAAGTGATGGATGACGGGGGCTTCAAAGCTGCGCATACTCTTCTAACGACGCCCCTCCAGATCTTTGAGGCCTTCCTGCTTGCTAACACCTTATCAGATTAGGAATTAAAAAAACTATTTTCACTCTCCCCGACTTTCCTGCCGACCCCAAAAAAATATTCTTTGGTGTCCGCGCAGTCATCCCTCACCCCTCAAAAGCATTATTTTCGCGGGACCACTACATATTAGTTAGGTACCCAGATGGTTTTGTGTTCCAAGCAGCAATTAGATTGAAAAAGAAGCCCGCCATTTGTGAATAGAAACTGTTAAGAGGTGCTTCTACATCGCAGTCTGAGCTACCCCTCACGTACGCGCTCTCGCATGAATGAGCACCGTGTAGCTGACATGTATCTGATATCTAACCACTTCAATCACCCTCAGTTTACTCATGCAGAAGGCTGATGTCTGATCATTTCAATCGACCTCAGCCTGCTCCTGCACAAGGCTGGCAGAGTCTCATTCATCACTATGCTACACACCGCCAATGCAGTAAGCTCTGCACTCAATCATCATTACAGCACCCACTGCTGACAGACAGGGTGAATATTCTCTATGCCACTGGTCTTTGATTTCAAGCAGTTTGGTAGCTGCAAACCTTGCTTTAAATGTAGAAATAGTGGCCCCTCATTCAACATGACAGCACCCACCGCCGATGGAGTACGCGGTGCACAGTGTGGCAAACTTCTTGCCCAGTGGGGCATCCGGCTCTGCTGACACTATGGCAGTGTGCCCCAGCGCCCCAGCAGCTTCTAGCCGGGAAGCCAAGGCCAGCAGCTCCTCACGGGTGCGGTTGATGCTGGCAAGCACCACGCCCACACCTGTGGGGTCGTGTAGGATGGCAGGTGAGTAGTCTGAGGTGATGCTGGCAACGCTGTCAGCATGAATACAGAACAAATGGCATTTCGTTTTTAACGCAAATGGCATCTTAGTTTTATCAGATTGATGCAGGCATGAGCACAAACACCCGCGCAAGCACACTCACAACTACACACACACGCACACACACACACACACACACCTGTGCCCCGCTGACCCAGGATGGCGTCCTCCACCAGCGCTGCCTTGCCAGAGCCCTTGCGCCCAATGACCAGCATGCTGCAGCCCCGCCCCACTGGCGTCAACACATCTAGCGCCTTCACGCCTGTCAGCAGCGGCTCCGTGACCTGCTCGCGATTCATCATCGTCACCTGCATAGCAGCAGACATGTTGGGGAGGATGTTCTCCTGAAGCAGAGGCGGAGCAGTGCTCTTTCTTGGGATTGTACAGCAGCTGGAACCAGGAACACACCATGCTTGAGAAGCCTTGGAGCAGGCTGCTTTTTGTGTCAATCAATTTACCTGAGATCCTTGAGAAGGACCAAAAGACACTGGAAGTCTTATAGCTTCACCTCATACAAACATCTCCCTTCCTTCCACCACACTGCATTGACGTTTCTCCTTTGTCCCAGCACCTGTCTCCACTCTCCACTCATCTGAAAACAAGTGCGATGGTGCTATGCTCTTCAGTGTGCAGAAAAGCTGTGCACGTGTGTGGGATTGTCCACAGTCCTTGTCCACACTTTTGCCCTCACTTGCACTTCTTCAAGGAAAGGATTTCCTCACGCACACCTGTGCCCTCACACACACCTCAGTCCTCGCACATACCCCTATCCTTATGCACACCCAAATGTATGCACACACACCCCTGTGCTCATATACACTTTTGTCCACATGCACATCTCTGTGCCAATGTGCGCTTTTGTGACCGCGCACCTGCTGGTTCAGTAGGGGCACGGGCTTGCCCATGTTAGGCCTGCATGCGCCTTGGCTGACCTCTGCAGCCCCAGGGATCTTGGACATGCCCAGGAAGTCCAGCACGCTTCCAAACACGTCTGCACCCGCCGGGGACTCGAACAGCTCAAACTCCTTCTTGGTCACGGGTCCTTGCACCTCGTCTACCACCTGGCAAGCAGCATCAAGACATGATAGGTCATGCAGGGCAAATGGAGGTTCGGCAGGTCATGCATACATTTCCTTAGTCACGGGTCCCTGCACCTCGTCCACCACCTGGCAAGCCGCATCAAAACAGGGCAGGTCATCCAGGGCACATTGAGGTGTGGCAGGAAATCCAATGCACATGAACGTGAGGCAGGTCATGCAAGGCACGTGGGAGTGTGGCAGGTCATGCGGTGTGGCAAGTTGGTGCATCTCGCTTGAGCAACAGAGTGGAGCGTGTGATGCAATGGCCAGGGTCGCGGGGTATGGTGTATAACCATTCAGGCAAAGAATGTTTCTTATTTGTGTGAGGAGCATTGGCGGCAAATGTACCCCCATGGGCAGTTGGGTGTGATACGATGGCCAGGGTGCAGGTCGTGGGGTGTGCACCACAGTGCAAAGCCATACAGGCAAAGAATGCTTCTCACTTGTGTGAGGAGCATCAGAGGTGAATGTAAGCCCATCAGGTCACAAGGTGTGCTGTGAGGCCATGCAGGCTACAGCATTGGCACAGCCTTCCTGATCTGTGGCAGTGTCTCAGCTGCGATGATACGCAAAGATGGACACAAGTCACAAGAAGCACAAGGCCGTCCTTTTCTTGGCCCAGGCACATCCCGCGGTGGCTGTCCTTTTCTTGGCCCAGGCACATCCTGCGGTGGCAGTCCTTTTCTTGGCCCAGGCACATCCCGCGGTGGATCTCCTCTGGGCAAATGGAGCTGATGTTGCGTTGACGCTTGGCCACTTTGGAACCAAAGTTGACCGGGGTTAAGAAAATGTACTCTCAGCTGGGCTCAAAATGCAAAGAGGGATCGTGCTGAAGGCACCTCATAGGTATACTGGCGGTTTGGTCTTTTTTTAGCCAGACACCAATGCGAGTGCTGCGTGCTTTTCTTCATGACCAGGGTTTTGAGGGAGGGGGGAACAGCACATAAAAGTCTGTCATGGATTACTTAAAGCTGTAGCCTGAATGCTCAGGAAGGTTGCAGGATACCTTTGCAGATGTGCTGAAGTTGCGAATGGCATGTCACTGTTCCCTTCCACATCTGCGCTAAAAGAAAATCAGGGATGGGTCATTTGCAAGTTTGGGAGTTGCCGTTTGTGAATATACATGTAAAATTTGATTTTGAGAGTATTTACGCAAATTTTACAGAGAGGGCTATCTGAGCATGTGCCCAAACATGCTCCTTTTTTGCATTTAAAGTGCATCCACCCACCCACTTCATCTGATTGGGACAATTTTTGTTTTCAAGTGTAGCTGACGTGACAAGCTACCAGGTCATGTGCCCACATTTGTGTAAGGGGGTCGCCCTGTTTGCTGAGATAGACTGGGCTAAAGTTCCCATGGGGCACGTAAACCCTAATTATGGGGAGATGGCTGAAATCGCCACATAACACCAACCACAGAGTCTTTTACTTTTACAAATCGCTGCCAGCAAACAAAGTAGCCAAGAAACAAGGCACCAAGGTAGCACAGCACAGCGGTGGGCTTGGCTCTAAAGTGGGGTTTGCGTTCCAGGGGTTCGCGTGCTGGGAGTTTCTCAAGGTGTATAGACTGCAACTATTACAAAAGCCCTCTGTAACCTCACAAGCGCCACAGCAAATGTTACACTTAGACCTGGTTGTACTTCGTGCACTTAGAATTCTATAGAAATGCTTTCGAATCTCTTATTGAAGCATTGAAAATAATACAAGAGCATCCTCGCTGGGACCCCGGATGCAGCGAGAGCAGGTGAGGATCAGCAAGGCCAGAGGAACAGTGTTCCCAGCATCAGGACAAGAGTCATACAGCTCAGGGGCTTGTGTCACCCTTGAGGCACTTGCACACTTGGTAAGACGAAAGCATGGACTCTTGCTGAGGCACGTGAAGACTCAGAATGCAAATATTTCTTGGACTACAAAGAAGCATCAGCGGCCTGTCACCCGTTGGTTTTTGCAATTGTTTTTTTTTGTTACAAGGACCTTATGTCACTGAAAACCACTTAATTTAGTGCAGTGGGGGTCAGATGTGGAGTTTTGGGGTCAAAAACTAGTGTTCACACCGCGGCTGATTAGGCACGTGCCCCGTGACTGGTAATATTGAAACCCTAGTGCTATAGTAGTGCTATAGAAAGCCTGTATTGCACGCTATCAGAGGAACTTAAGCTTGAAAACTGCTAGTTGGGGAAAAGCTATGCAAAGGACCATGCAAAAAACACCTGATTTGGGGCCTCAGACAGCCCCCTCTGCAAATTTTATGAGCCATTTTGGGGGAAGGAAGAGTCTGGGGTGGGATTGACCTTGGTTGGGTTTAAACCACCCCCTAACTACCCCCCCTGCAAGGCTTACATCCCCCCTTAAGATCATGAACATTGAATTATGCCATCACAGAAGGGTCCTGAGTAAGATGACATTATTTGGCTCAGCTTGAAGGCACAGGGGAGGTGAGAAAGGTGGAAAATGAGGGAGAAACAGGTGGAAAATCACAAGTGTAAGCACACTTAAGTACATTAAAAAGTCAAGTTTGTCCGTTTGTGGATTTGGGCCAATTTTTGCCATCCTTCAGAATTCACAAATGACCCATCCCTGGCAAGAATCATGGTTGTTAGCTAGCAGCCAGGTGTATAGACAGATGACTCTTCTCAAATGTCAACCTTGGTAGTATCTTATCACATTTCATCTTTCGCCTTTTGAAGCACATTTGCAGCAGATACTGCAGATGGCATGTGTACGCACACTTGATGATGCAGCTGGCATGGGCAGGCACCTGCAGCACGCTTATGATGAAGCAGCTGGCATGAGTGCCCACATTTAATGCAGCTGGCATGGGCAGGCACCTGCAGCACGCTTATGATGAAGCAGCTGGCATGGGCACACACCTGCAGCACGCCTTCGCTGATGCAGCTAGCATGTGTGCCGGGACATGATGATGCAGCTAGCATGGGCACGCACCTGCAGCACGTCTTCGCTGATGCAGCTAGCATGTGTGCCGGGACATGATGATGCAGCTGGCATGAGCACGCACCTGCAGCACGCCCTTGATGATGCAGCTAGCATGTGTGCCGGGACATGATGATGCAGCTGGCATGAGCACGCACCTGCAGCACGCCCTTGATGATGCAGCTGGCATGGGTGCCCAGGGTGATGTCTGCAGCGCCGCCCAGGATGAGGGCGAAGGCAAGGTTTTCTGAGCGGTGCCACAGGAGGACACTGCAATGGTGCCGAGAGCGACGACAGCATGCATTTTTATACGCTCTGGATGAATGCAAAGGCATGTATTTCTGAGGGGTGCCACAGGAGGAGCACACTGCAGTGGAGCCAAGAGCCACAGCAGCGTGCATTTGCACGCACTGTCAGTTGAAGCTTTGAAGGAACCCAGTACGTAACAGTGTTGGTGGTATGGTCTGGATCTGGCGTGGGCCGTTACTGCACGGCAGGAACGGAAGCAAAAGAACCTGTGCCCACCCCTTCACTTGAGCAAGGGTTATCTAGCAGCAGGGGTGCTTGGGAAAAGTACAAAGCAACAAGGTGCGACAAAAAGGCCCCAGGCCCTTGGCCATCTTGGCGCGCAAAAGGCTCGACCTCACAGCTTGCAGCACTCGTGCAGCAGCTATGATGGCCAGCGCGCCACAGTACATCACTGGAGCTGATCCAAAAGTGCAAATGGTGAGGGAAAGGACACGGAAATTGGAGCAGCTCGGCATGCATAAATCGATTAACATCCTTGCCTCACTCCGCCAAGCAAGAAGGCGAGCCAAATGGATTTAAAGAAATACAAGGCAGAGCACAAATGCGCTTGCGGGCCTGAACCCAAATGCAAAATGACCTGGGCGGCAGGCCAGGAGGGCTGAGAGCTTGGGCAGCGGGAAAATGCGAACAACATGAAACACATGCCGACAGGACGTTGAAGCTTAGCATAGGCACTTGGGCTGCTTGGCTATGGAGACAGACAAGAAGCAGATAGCTCGTGTGTGCGGTGCTGGGGCTGTGTTTGGAACCTGGCAGCCTGAACGATGCTGTCTGTGTGTGTGTGTGTGTGTGCCATGGTAGCCGGGGCCAGTTATCAAGGAGGATATTTATCAGTTTCATGGATTCTCCTTGCTTCTCTCTCTCTCTCTCTCTCTCTCTCTCTCTCTCTCTCTCTCTCTCTCTCTCTCTCTCTCTCTCTCTCTGGTTTGTGCCTTTATTCTGGTGCACAGCGCCGAAATTGCCAGCAATTCTTGCCCACAGGTGGGTTGGCTTATCAAGAAATTGCAGCTAAAACTCCTGCAGCCTGATGGCACAACAAGTCCTTTAAACCCTTGGGATACATGTTAAGTAGAAGACAGCTTCATCGGATTTTGGTGAGGTTTCATTCATGAATTTAGTGCACATTTTATTTGGCATGCATCGAGAAAAGATGCTTAAAGTGGATGGCAGCACAAGAGCTCATGTAAAATCAAACAGAATGTCTAAGCTTTGCTCATAATCATAAACCACAAACTCCCCCATCTTGCAAAAAGGTTTTTCTACTTTGGTTTTAGGGAAGGGTGGCTAATGTCTGTGCAGCTTTGAAGCCGCAGAAGACCATGTGCGTTCAATGGGTGAAGCTGTGCACAAGTAGGCGTGACCCAGAGGTGTCGCTTTGATCCAGCCTTTGAGGTTGAGCACACAGGTTTCAAGCCATTCAGACACAGACCAAACTTGCTGGTTTAGACACAGGCATTGGACACAGTCAACAAGGTGCAGCCATGTGCTCCTCTTGAAAGAACTCACCCTGTACCTCCAGTCACGAAGGCAATCTTGGTGCCAAATGGTGCATCAGAGTTGAGGCCGCTCAGGATGGCCACATTGTCTTGCATGTACACAACCTGGGAAAAAAGCAGTTGCAGGCGAAGCCGGCGGAGTTTACCGGAAAGTGGAAGGGCTAGCCTTCATTTGGCTGTTGCTTCTAATGACTGAGCACTTGAAAGTTTCTCCACCTGTAGCTTCAGCATAACTGATCATGGATATCAATGGCCTCATTTTAAAACTGAGAGCATTCACCTTGCCTACATTCACTGAGCCCTCCAGCTCTCGCAGCGTTTCCAGCTGGTTTGGAGCAGAAATACCTGGATAAATATCAGACGGTTAGGGGAAAAGACAGTTCAGCACAAGTAATCGTACACATGTGCAGGGTACGACTCCTTGGGGTAGGGGAGATGGTTGGCTTCCAGCACGCACACCCACGTTTATTAAAGATGCTCATCTCCTTGTCCCAGTCAGGGTTGGTTTCATCATCATCATCCTTGCCATTGGCTCGGGCCAGCACACGAGGCCTGTGCCTTAATGGGAGAAGCCTGACAGCACCTAGATGATGATGCCGCCATGTAGCTCCACGCACCACGTGCTCCTTGAAACACCTCCCTGTTAATGTATTCATTTTTGTGTGCAATGCCATGAAGTTGCTGCACTTTGCAATCTACCTGCAGTTGTGCAAAAGGGGACGATCTAGAATTAATTGAAATAGTTTTCGAGATTTTTATTTTCCATCTTGTGAACCGCGCCCATTCGAGATACTTGTGCTTGCATGGGCAAGCTCAGGGCACGCGATATTTGTTTCATTTTCAATAAGCTCCATGCACGTACAATTGAAGTCCTGACCAAATTCTTATAAGCGCTTTCACTTCTTCCTCTTCTGGGAGGGATGGGGCTGTGCGTGAGCAAAGCCCCCACTACCTTACTTGAAGAGGAGCGGCCGTCTCCAGATTTTTTCGAGCATCGGCTGGGCCCGGTGAGTATCGAGTCGTCTTCATCAATGCAAGCCATCGATGTGGCGTGTGGCCACAGCTCCTCAAAGACCTTTGAAGTGACACAGCAGAATGTGTTAAGCCTCACTCGATTTTCTGGGTTTTGCGTGTGTTCAGGGATGCTGCCAGCATTGGGCATTTTTGCTGCCTCCTGTTGCCCTTTTATTCCGTTCCCACTTCCAATGCCTAATTCAGCACGTGGAGGCCAGCCTCCCTAATGCACCTCAGAGCACCAAGAGCATGTTGTTTTGCAAATGCTGGTCAGGAAATGATGGCAGGCACGCATACCAAGTTGGTGCAGAACAGGAGGCTTGCACGCGTGACTCTTGGTGTCCTACCGCTGACCTTCACTTGCACTGCATCGGCTGCGCACCTCCCCACTAATGCCCAAAAAGCAAACCCCACACATGCAAACCTGTGTCCGCAGGTCCACTCGCATCAGGTCCAAAAATCAGGTGCTACTGGCGCAGGAGACAGGAAGGGTAAGGGGGATATCTACCAGCAGCATGCGCCTCGTGCGCAGTATCGTGGCCAACAGCAGTCCTCCAGCAGCTCCATCTCTGATACTGATGGGATGCTAGATGATAACAATAACTCTCCAGGGCGTGGTCCTTGCGGCCGCACCGCCTTCTCCTCCATACCAGGCACCACGCAGCATGTACCATCTGCTCCAATAGCTGCAACTAGCCCATTTGAGACGGAGCCAAGCATTGCAGCAACAGCTGCAGCACGTTCCAACACCTCTGCCACCACCACTGCTCCAGACAGCTCTCCAAATGCCGTAGCCATGGTCAAAGCCGACACCCTCCAGAGCTCCCAGCATCAGGGCACGCACAGCCGGCCCCCCACAGCCACGCGCAAGAAATCTTCGACATCTCGTAGGTCAGCAGAATCCAAAGCAATTGGTCATGACCACCAGCAGCACCAGCCTGGCAGCAAAGCGTCACACAAAGCAGTCAAAAGGGAGCACAGGGAGGGACATCGCTCCCACGAAACAAAAGACAGGCACAGTCCTGACCAACAGCAGTCTGGGAAGCTGAAGCTGCAGACGTCACAGGTGGGGGGCTGTTTCATAGCAGCATGTTTGTGTTTTGTGGGTGGAGCGCAGGTCACACTGCTCTGGCTTATTGATGTCTGGAGGGGCTCGGCTCTTCTCTCTAATGCATGGAGGGGCTTTGTTCTCACCGTGGTGCATGCCTCCCTGCACCAGCTTTTGCTGCCAAATTGTGTTCCCTGTTGTCCTTTTGGGATCTGCCCAGGTACTTAAGTGCCATTTGTAAACGTGCTGCTGATATGCCCAGGTCCTCAAGGTTCCCTCTGTTGAGGCGGCAGACCAGCAGGCAGACACAGATGCCCATGATGATGGCCACAAGGTGGAAGACAGGACAACCTCCTTCCTGCCACCCTTGGTAGATGTGAAACAGCAGGTAGGCCTTTGACTGGCTGGTTGAGGCAGGCAGGTGTGAGGCACTCCACTTGATTGTTTGTTCACCCATGCAGGGGAGCTTGGCTGTGTGTGTATATGTGTGTGTATGTGTGTGCGTGTGTGTGCATGTGTGCATGTGTGCGTGTGCCCCCCCTGTTGTGTTGTCACGCGGAAGCCAGCTCTCTATTTGTTTCATGATGCCAAGCACATGAAGGCAGCTGGGTGCCTACAATTGCGCGATTGGGTTCAATATTTACCGCATGGAATCCTCACTTTGATTGGGCAATGGGTGAGATTTGGCGACAAGCGAGCCGCAGGTTATTTCTCTCTTGGTGTGCTTGCTTCATCTTCATAGATGTGCCTCATGCTCACACTCACAGCTGCCATGCTATGGAGAGGAGAAAGAGATGGAAAGGCATTTATGCAGTTGCTCCAGCCTGCAAGGGCAGCTTAGCAGAACCATAGAAGCCTTTGGTGAAGGTGGCCATGCTGTGGGCACAAGGCCGAACTACTATTACATCGCTTCCTCAACTATACTGCAGCATGTTTTAAGAGGGTGAGCAGCGTCGTCATCAATGGTTCATTCTTTTGCCTTTCAGAGCACCTAGTGTATGAAAAGTGCTACCATGAGCCATAGCTATGCACAGCGATGAAAAGCACTGATCTTACAACCCAATAAGAGCTCTATACCATTTTGTTGTGCGGCCCACTGCCGATGGTTGTCCAAACCAAAAAGTGGGAGCCACACAACCCTGGAGGACAGCACCGGCATGGAAGGGGTGGTACACTTGCCTGGTCACGCAACGCTTAGTTGCCTGGTCTGCTTCTCTCTGCCCTGCTCTTGCAGCGCATAGCTGCCTGGTCGCACAGCGCATCATTGCCATCTCTCTGCCCCACTCTGCCCTCGCAGCGCTCCCAACCGCAATCCCCGGCAGAGCCACCAAAGGTGATGCATGCAGTGCCCGCTGCGCGAGGCGGCCCCACAGAGCCTGGGCTGTGGGTGCTGCGTCGCACGGGATGCGTGCACGACAAATATGTCATGACTCAGGTGCGTGCTCGTATGTGCGCTTGTGTGTGTGTGAGCCTGCAGCTGTGCCGTTTTGGGAATGAACTGTGAGCTGAGTGCAGTCCGTTTTGCCTTGTGAACTGGGTGCGCTTTGTGTTTTGGGAATGAGCCATGAGCAAGCACGTTCTGTGCTGTTTTGGAAATAAGCCGTGAGCTGTGTGCATTTTGTGTGGAGTGCATTGAGCATTCCTTAACCAGTGGTTTGCCAGGATACTAGTGCGTGTCAGGGCAGCTGAGGTAAGATTGAAAAATGAGATTTGAGCTCCTGAACACAAGTAACATAATGCACAGGTCACGGTTAGGTATGTCGAAACGGAAGGCAGACAGGCAGACAATCACAGAAATGTAGATCGCTTGGCTAAGATAGTGGACAGACCAGCAGGGTGAGTGGCGCTATTTTCCCTTCTCTTCCTTAGAATTTGTACTCATGCTACTGCTCACGTACGTGCAGACCATGGGCCGTGGCCAATTTGGAATCGTATGCATTGCCGTTGAGAAGGCTACTGGAGAGAAGTGGGCGTGCAAGAGCGTGTCCAAGCGCAGGGTTCAGGTGAGGACCTGGTTGAACCATTGATCCATTTGCTCAGGCTAGGGTGTGAAGCGCAGATCTCTCCTGCAACCCTCTTCGTAGGCAGAGAAGATTGTTGCTCTGCAGAGGATAGAAGGTTTTCCCCAAGGATTGGGGCAGTGAAAAGCTGGCAACCCCAAGTGGGCTTTTTGGTGTTTCTTACATGTGGGTATGAGCCTCACGGACTCCCTATGCTTATGGGTCTGGTTTCAACCAGACTGCCTGCAGTGCCATCAAACTGCCAGGGGATGCTGCTAGGATTTTGGTACCCCAGCATGGCTGACAGGTTACACTGAACCGCGGGGATGGGGAAAGCCGTGGGCTTTTGGTGAATACCCAATGAATAGGGAGAACCGGCAGCCAAGTGCTAAGGGAGTTCCCAAACTTGTTGTCCGACAAATGTGCACGCTCCTACGTATGCAGTCGATAGACTTGATGATGGTGGGCTCTCAACAATGCGCCTCAGAGTCAAGTATCGCTCTTTCACACACTTTAAAGGTGCCGCAGCTAGAAGAGAGATGGCTAGCCAGCAGGCAGGCACACTGCTGATGGGATGGGTCCCCAGGCAGCATGCTTGCAAGCAAACGACGAGGACGAAGAACAAGGATGCAAGCTGACAATGAGGATGCAAGGATGGTGTTAGCAACAGCAGTCAACAAAGGTGGAAGTGCAAGCTTCAAGCAAGACTGCTCACCAGATATGTGCACATTGGCCTGTGAGGGCAGTGCAGGTACCATTTTTAACACTCAGTGTCCTTAGGTTGGACGTCCTCAAGCTGCACTCACATTGCTGAGGTGTTGTGATGCCTGGGATGCCCGCTGCAAGTCTTGCTTGAGGTGGGCATCCCAGGCATCACCTGAGCCTGCAGCTGCTTCCATCCACTGAGTGACGTAGGCAGGCTGCCACACATCCACACCCTCCTTGTAATTATCCAGCACGTGAAGGCCATTAAGAGCAGAGTAGCAGCATCCATAGCAGCTCCTGTTCGTGAATGCAGACTCAAACACCATGTGGTGCGAGTTGAAGTTGCGCATGCGGCTTGGAACCCTCCATTACTTGAGGAGCCTTTAGCCTGCCCTCCGTCAAGAAGGGCTCCTCAGGCATGCTTCTCATGGAACACCTCCATCACATGTGAACTTCACAAGGGATTCTTCAATTGGACATGTGAGGAGTTGAAGTGACAGACACAAAACATCCTCGGTCTTCATTTAGAAAAGATATCCAAGGATGTGCTTACGCAAGACAGGAGCAGCAAAATCAATGAGCAACACTCTTTCAATGCAACTCTCCTGCAATGCATGGCCACTGCCACTTGCTTGTAGCCAGGCAGCTAGATGCCCCTATGACGTATGACTAGGTACTTGCGGCCTCCATTGCCACTGTCCTTGCATGTGGATGGCGCCATACGCATGCAAGGGCAGCGGGAATTGGGACTACAAGTACCCAGTAGTCATCAAGCACAAGGGCTTGAAGGAATGCCCCAAGGAGAATTGGTGTGTGTGTGTGTGTGTGTGTGTGTGTGTGTGTGTGTGTGTGTGTGTGTGTGTGTGTGTGCGCGCGCAGGCATCAGTTCATGAGCAGCGCAGCAACACGCTCATTCTGCTGGCGCTCTTGACAGCATGAACACCTATTTGTGCCCATGTCCTGCTTGACCCATGCTGATGCAGGGCATGCATGATTTCTCCATGGTGGATGTTCTGCGCGAGGTGGAGCTGCTGTACCTTGTGGGAGGCCACCCTGGGGTGGTGGGCCTGAGGGAGGTGGGTATGTGGGTGTTCGTTTTCCAATATGACCTCTGTGTCCTTTGCCTCACCACCAAGCTGTTGGGTGGTTGCCGTTGAGTGGAGGGTCATACTGGCAAAGTGGGGTCAGGCACTGTGCGGGCCTGTGTTGGTGGCATTATGCGAGACGGCTTGTTTTGAGGCACGTGAAAACACAAGAGCAGGCGGCTTGTATAGGCGGATGCAGCCAGCAGAGCAGTGGTTGTTGATGCTCGCAGCAATGAGGTCACGCTAGCACCCCACACACCTGCCATGCGATGAGGAGCCGCGCTTTCATTTGCTCTGAGCTCTGGCTTGACGCTTGGCAATCAGCATGTGTTTGCTCATGGGCGCGCTGCTTTTCTACGTGCGCAGGTGTATGAGGATGAGGAGGACCTGCACCTGGTCATGGAGTTGTGTCAGGGTGGGGACTGGTTTGAGCACCTGCTCAATGACGGGAGGTGAGGGTTAGGGTTGTGTGTGTGTGTTGCCGCAACGTGTGGATGGAGCGCAGCAGCAGCTACCTGTGGAGATATGTTCACCAGCAAGTGAACAAGTAATGTCCACCATCCCCCTCATTTCTATGCACAACTTCACCAGCAATAGCTCTGTGATGGGGTAGTCTCAGGCTTCCCAGCTGTGCTGGCTGAGAACTGGACAGTTGCGCAGTGGGGCTGGTGTCCTTGTTGGACAGGATGTGTGCTCATCCATCATGATAACAAGGCTTCATGAGCTGATGCCATGCTGGTGCTCTTTCCCAGATTTCTGGTACCTGCAGCTTGAAGGTGCTGCCTCACCTTGCCAGGCTCACTGTGTTAATGACCTTGCCAGGCTCACCTTGCTGCTCCACCTTGCTCAGCTTACCTTTGGAATCACCGTGCCAGGCTACCCATTCCGTTCATGTTGCCGGGCTTACCTCTTTGTTCACCTTTTCAGGCTTCCCTTGTAGTTCACTTTGCCAGGCTCACAGGGACTGAAAAAATGTTATCATCAAGAAATTCCTTCAGTCAAGATGCCTGACTAATAGCCTGTTTATAAAAAGAAGATGCTCTAGAAGCAAGGTGAGAAGCTGGTTGTTGTTTCGGTCAAGGAAAGAAATCCTATCAGCGGCTGTGAATGGTGAGCATGAGAGAGGTAAGAAGAGGAAGCAGGTTGGAGAGGACATGACCTTGGACAAGGTCCTGCTATTCAATTTGGTGTGCTAGCCTTCATCTTCTACGCACCATTGATATTCATACGGTGCCGCTCTTGTCTGTCCCCTGCATTGCATACATGCCCAAACTGAGCGGCCAAATCAGTGCTTTGCAGGCTGCCTGAGGCCCTCTGCTCTCATTTGCCCCCTGCATTGCATGCATGCCCAAAACTGAGCGGCCAAATCAGTGCTTGGCAGGCTGCCCAAAGGCCCTCCGCTCTCATTTGGCCCTTCACTGCGCCGCATGCTGCCCAAACTGAGGCGGCCAAACCGATGCTTGGCAGGCTGCCTCAAGCCTCTTCCAGGCCTCTGTGACGTTTGAGATCGCACCCCCTGTGTTGTTGTGTGTTTTGCAGGTACACCGAGACTGAGGCTGCCCAGGTGGTGCATGGCGTGCTAGAGGCGCTGGCCTACTGCCACTCCCTGGGGGTCATGCACAGAGATATCAAACCGGAGAACATCATGGTGCGTCTGTTGATGATTGGGTTTTGGGTACAATGGCCTACTGCCACTCCCAGGGGGTCATGCACAGGGACATCCAACCAAATAACATCATGATGCACGCCAATGCCTGCTGGTTTTTGATTCCCTGGGGTTTGGTTTTTTATTCTCTGGGGGTCATGCACAGAGACAACAAGCCAGGAAACATCATGGTGTGCGCCGGTGTCTGTTGATTTTTGATTCTCTGGGGGTCATGCGCAGAGGCATCAAATGGAACGCATCATATGGTGTGTGTGCTGATGCCTATTATTGATTCCCTAGGGGAAAATGATTGATCCTCTGGGGTCATGAACACAAAGACAAAAAGCTATAAAACATTGTGGTGCGTGCTAATCTTTGTTTACCTTATCGAAAGGGGGGGGGGGACACGAGCAGTTCTTATACTGTGTTCTTTGCTGTGTCATTTTCCTTGAAATGCTGTAGTCATCATCAGGAGTGCCCTGAGGATCCTCCTAGTGTTGTTTTCCTGGTTGTGCCAGTTCGTAATATATCTCCTTTTCTGTGTCTCCTTTTTCTGCATTCCTCACCTGCCTCTCTTCCCTCTATTGCCTGCCTCAATTTCTGCGTACTTGCTCAATCTTGCAGCATGCCTTTTTGTCCTCCAATTGATTGTGTTACATGGGCTACCCCAAACAGCTCTACGTTGCGCTCCCTTTTCTTGCCTTGCTGACCCCCTTCTTATCTTGCTTTAACAAGGTTGCTTTGATAATGCCAAGGCTGGTTCTAGCAGCTGTACTGCAGGATCTGGCTTTTATCCATTTCTCAACTGAGCTTGCTTTTCTAACCTGGCCCCTCCCGCCAAAACTGTGCCTCTGCTCCTCAGTTCACGGATCGCACTCGTGGCGCAACAGTCAAGCTGACTGATTTTGGTGGGTTTCAGTGGGTGCTCCTGAGGGGTAAATGAGCAATAAGGAGAGGACCGAGGCCAACTGTGATGCAAACACGTGTGCTTGCATGCCTGGTGTGGTTGCGTGGAACCCAGTTTGACTAGCTGATGGTGTGCTCTTTCTCTAATGCGGTTTTTCTCTAATATACAGGCGTTCTGGTGCGCCCTCTCTCTGATGCGCGGAAACCCAGTATGGCACTCAGATGGTCTGCTTGCTCTCTTGTACCTCACTCATCTGCTTCCTCCTGGTAGTCCACCAGAGAGGCCAGTGGCAATGGAGCTTAGGAGTATCAAGTGCCTGCTTGTCATTTGCTGGGCACACATGCTTCATTTTAATGTTGTGGCAGCTGAAAGAGCATTAAATACCAACATCGATCTAATTGCATTGTCGGCCACAGGGCTGAGCACAATGTTCTCCTCAGAGCCTCTGTCTGAAGTGCTGGGATCTGCCTACTACGTCGCCCCTGAGGTGCTCAGGTGTGTGTGTGTGTGTGTGTGTGTGTGTGTGTGTGTGTGTGTGTGTGTGTGTGCGCAAATGCATGCGCTATACGCACTTAAATGCACTTGCTTGCCTGTCTAGGAGGTGCAGGCCTCTGTTGCTGTGCATACTCTGGAGGGCTGCTCAAAGGAGCATACCAATTGCGCAGCTTTCACTTGCAGGCTGTCCAACTGGGGGCACGCGCACCTGAATCCACGTGTGCGGCTTATAGTTGCAGGCTGTTTAACCGGGGGCATGCACACCTTGATCCTTCAGACTCAAGTATACTTGGATTGCAGTGAAAATGTGCTGCTCATGCTGCCTTTGCCTGTGCTGGTGCCTGTGTGCTTGCTCACCAGCATGAACAGGCAGCCGGGGAGCGGCACCTGGGAAGTTGGCTGAGCCTCCCACATCCATCCCACTCCTTGAGCTTGTGCACGTGTGTATTTGTGCTGCAGGGAGTGCTACAGCAAGGAGGCGGATGTGTGGAGCCTGGGGGTAGTGCTGTTCATTGCACTGGGAGGTTATGCACCCTTTGATGGAAAGAATGAGCGGGAGGTGAGTGGTTGTGGGATTCAGAATTCATGCCCCTGTCCGCTGGCTGCTTTCCACTTGTGGATGGCGAATCCAGGTCCTAGAGTAGGATTCTGCGCTCGCCCCCTTGGCATTGCACATGCCGTTTATGACGTGCTCTTGTTGCTAGATGATGGCTGCCTCATGAAATAGTTTGAACCCCTGAACAGCCTGCTTTCTTGCTCTCCTTAGGCTGCTTGCTGTGGAAGCCAGCTATATTTCCTTACGCCCCTGCTGCTTCTTGATACACACACAAACCTTGGTAGACCACAAAATCATGAACCTGGAAACATTAAGCCTTTTTTTCCCCTCTGGCCCTCGCTCTCACTCCTGCTACAGGTGTTCACCAAGATCCTTCACGAACCCCTCCAGTTCAGCGACCCCAGCTGGGATGACATCTCCTTGGCTGCCAGGGACATGATCAGCAGGTGCGTAGGCAGACTCGGCGATTTTGGCTGGCGCTAGGAGTGATTCTGAAACACTGGTTTTTGAAGCTGAGGAGCTCATTTGTTCGAACCTTTTGCTCATTTAACAGCCCTGTCGGCTCCTGCTCAGAAGCTCTCCTTGGTACCTAGGAATTTGGACGCTTGACACATTGGTGCAGGCATGCGCACGCGCGCACACACACACATACACACGCGCACACATACACACACGCTGCAGGATGCTGACAAAGGACCCTCGAGCCAGGGCCTCTGTGCACGAGTTGCTGGACCACCCCTGGTTTGCACAGGTCGGCAGGGCTAGCTCCATCAATGCTTGTAGAAATCCGCAAATTTGCAGTCCTCTTCTGCCTATCTGTGGCTAGAGCAAGGAAGTAGAACTTGAGGAGGGATTTGCTCCCTTGCAAGCCTAGCATGCTGTCCATTGGGTGTGTCCGTAGGCAGAAGAGTCCTTGAGGAGAGGAAGGCAAAGAATGTCAGAGAGCATCCCAGTGCTGAAGACTAAGGCATTCTGGATTGTTTATTTTCATGCCTGCATTGATGAAAGTCACAAGGCTTAGCTCCCACATGTGCACGGCACAAGCAAAGGCAAATGATCAGGCCTCATTCTGTGCATAGGGGCACCTGATTTCTGCTTCTGAGAGCCATCCCTAGTTTGGTTCGCTTTCCAGAAATGGCAGTGACGTTTTGCAAATTGCTTGCGCACTCTCATGTCCGATACATGCAGGTTTTCAGATGGAAGCAGAAGTATTAATCAGTACAGCTGCGCAGTCTCCGTATGACACACAAATACACCTTGTGTATCGTTGTGGCCTCCCACACACTATTTGAGTAAAAGCATCCACCATGTGGCTGCTACGCATACAGGTGCTGCCCCCGCGCTCCAGCTCCCTCACAGTCCTCCCTCGCTCCCCCTCACTCACTGCCATGGGCCAGCCCCTGCGGCCCCTGCAGCACCTGCCCAAGGGCGAGCGCTTCCGTGTGGAGGTGCGTGCAAGTATGCATGTGCTTGCTTGCGTGTGTGTGCGTGTGTGTGTGCGTGTGTGCTAGGCCCTGCAGCACTTTCTGCGCACAATGCGTACACAGTGTCGGCAGTGATCAGGAGACTGCCGCTCTCTCTGGCATCTGCTCTATATGTTGTGTTTGCATGCAAGCATCACTCAAGGCAGCCCTGTGGACAGGAATCAGAGACATTTGCAACGTTTTCGTAGTGATTGTGTGTGTGCACATGCAGGCCAGCGTGGCCTCAGGCCATTTGCAGTGTTACACACGCACAAACACACACACAACCGCGCATACATCCACACGCAACCACAGGTCAGTGCGGCCAGCGAGCCGTCTGCAATGGGCCGGAGTGTGTCAGCAGCTGTGCGCAACAAGGGCGTGGGATGGGCAGACGACGTGGTCGGTGGCGACTTAGAATCAGAAGTAAGTGGGACCTGGCACTCTGCACGGGCTGATAGGGAAGTCTTTCTTCGCTGGACAGTAGGGTGGGCCATGGTATATGACCAAAAATAAGGTGTAAGGGGCGACCTTCCCTGTTGGCAAGTAGGGTGGGCCATGGCATATGTTCGCTACCGATGCAGCGTACGTCTTGCACTATAATTTCAATGTGCATTTGTCTTGTAGTGCTACAAAGCATCTACCAGCGTGTCCATGTGTGCACCTGAAAGGGGTGCAAGTATAGATGTGGTCATCCCTGCAGGCAAAAGCAGACACCCAGGTGTGTAAGCAGGCATACAGAGCAAGCGTGTGGGGATGTGCGTTCTGCCTTGAGGCTTGCATGTGTAGGTGTGTAGATGTAGAGCGTGCAGAGCAAGTATGTGTGGATGTGCATGCTGCCTATGCCAGGTTTGCACCCTGTGCTCTTCCTGACTGTGCTCTAAGTTCTTCATAGGCTTCATATACAATGCAACATTACCAGAAAGAGTCAACTGGACTATTTTGCAGGACATGCTCTTTCTCGTGTTTCTCTTTCAAATCTAACCATACCAACCATTATTTTTCAAAAGATACCACGTTCACCAAGAAATGATGAATTGGAGTATCTCAGATCACTCTCCTAGCCTCAGATCATCCAAAAGCGTCCCACAGCTTCACCCTGGGACCATCTTTAACTCCCAAATTTTGTTCTTGTCACCCCCATGTACTATGCTAACATCCTGCATGTTAAAAAAAGGAAGTCAAATATTGGCCAATATGGCACCCCTTGTGCTGGATTTTCTCCAAGGTGAATGATTGAATTCTGTATTTCACCAACCACTCTTTTCACTTCCATTTCTTTAACAATGATGTTCTGTTTATACAAGGACTCAAAATCACTAAAAATCATCAAATTTGGTGCAGTGGGTGGTCAAGTTTGGAGATTTGGTGGTGAGAAATTGGGGTCACGCTGCGGCTATATAGGCATGTTCTCCGTTACTGGCAGGTTTCTAACTGTAGTGCTATAGATTGGCTACCAGAGGAACCCAAACTTGAATGCTAGGTATGGAGAACCTATGCAGGCAGCATGCAAAAAACAGGCAATTTCAGGCCTCAGGTAACCCTCTGTAACAACAGAGAGGCTTGCATGTATAGGTGTGTAGATGTAGAGCGTGAAGAGCGAGTGCATGCACATGTACATGCGCCTAAAGCACGTGTGTTGCTTCTTGCTTGGATCACACCCTTTGCTTCTGGCAGACAAAAAGACAGACGCAATCAGAAAAGGAAGGCAACTTATTACAGTTTGTTATTTGCTAGCGTTGCCTCCACATATGTCTTGCTTGAGTCAGATGCCTTCTGCTTCAAGCTTCCAGGTTTATGAACCTCGTGGTATTATCAAACAATGATATTCACATTCTCAGCACATGCTATTAACCTACAAACACGAATACTCCGCCAAAACGTACCCACCCAGCCTCTTTGTCCACTCCACTCGTACTCCTTCACACCCACATGCAGGAGGCGCACAAGGCCAAGCACGCCCTGCACTCACACACAAACGATCCCGCCATGCACGCTCGATTGCTCTCTCAAATGATGATTTAATAACTTTCATATTCAACACATACTCACAGGAGGCGCACAAGTCCAAGCGCGCCCTGCACCCCACACACAGCCAAGCCCGCCACGCTCGCTCGATCGCTGCCGCCTTGGAGGCTGCGTCTGCGCGGGGAGCTGCCCTGCAGACGGTTCCTGATGCAGTCATTGCACGGCTGCAGCAATTTGCGGCCATGAATGCATTTAAGCGTGAGGCGCGGCGCGTAGTGGCAACCTATTTGCCTGAGGAGGAGGTGCGCGGGGGTGATGTAGGGGGGGGGGTGAGGAGTGTGTGTGAGGAAGGAGGGGGGGAGGAGTGCATGTTTCAGCATGTGCGTGCGCGTGAGGCGTGCGTTTGTGTTTGTATGTATGTATGTATGTATGTATGTATGTATGTATGTATGTATGTATGTATGAATGTGCAGCTGAAATACCGCTGCACATATGAAGCGAACGCACAAGTCTTCCTGGATGCAATGCTGCTGCTTGCTGTGTGTATGTACATGTGCGTATGTGTCAGTGTCAGTGTCATGATAAAGTCAATGCAAATGCTGAGTGTGATGCACAGTCCCTACTGAGCTCTTTGCTCATCTCAGCCTGAGCAAAGAACTCAGCGGGGATTGTGAGTTGCGCCCAGTATCTGCATTGACTTTACCTCGACATTGACATCTTGACATGTTTGACATGTCAGCCTGAACAAAGAGCTCAGCGGGGATCATCAGGAGCCCCACCGTCCTCATCAACACAAGGCATGATGCAAAAGACTTTGGCGGTAGCTATTGCAGCACAGGGTATGACCAACTGATCGTGCTTTGAGAGCAGTGTGTGGATGCACATGTTTGACTGGCCCCTGTGTGGTGGTTTCCATGGACGAGTTGTGCCAACTGCATTCGTTTGATTGATGACTGCGTGCAGGTGGTGGGGCTGCTGACGCTGTTCCGCCACATGGACACGGACAAGGATGGCGTGGTTTCCATGGAGGAGCTGTGCCAAGCTCTGGAGCAGCGGGGTGTGCATGTGCCTGACGAGCATGCAAAGGTGCGTGCCTGGGTGGTTTGTGGTGTGGTGTCTGTAGGGCAGGGAAGGCAGGTGAGTGGTTGCATGTGGCGTGACAACAAAGTCAACAGCCGTGCACAGCAGGCACCGTTGTGCACCGGGGGGAAAGTACGTTGCTTTTGTTGGAGGATGTGGAGCTCTTTGGGGTCCCCTCTGGCCTGCCAACACTGGAGTCCTGGCACAGCACAAGGTTTGCCCTCGCAGCGCTCAATAGCTCGCAGCATTGTATGGAGCCATGCTTTCTGGACTTGACCCTCATGCTTGCAACTGTCAAGCTCTTCACAGCTGACCTGAGATCCTCCCTTTTACTCACACACACACAGAGGCACAGGCACATGCGCGCGCGCGCGCACACACACACACACACACACACACACACACACATACACACACACAGGCACACGCACACGCGTTTATACACATACACATGCAGTTGTTGTTCAAGCGCTCTCACCATCTGGGCCAGGAGGGTGTGGACTATGTTGAGTTTTTGGCTGCCACGCTGCACTTGGGGCGCTTGGAGCGGGATGAGCGACTGTGGCGTGCGTTCCGGCACTTTGATGTAGACAACACAGGCTTCATCAGCAGGGCCAACCTGGTGTCCGCGCTGCCACACCTTGGGAAGAAGGTGTGTGCGTGCGTTTGTGTGTGTGTGTGAGTGTGCGCACCTTCGACAGAGATTCTGTATTCTTGTTTTATGGTTAGGCATCGGCATATGACGCTTCGATGTATCCTCCATTTATGTAGTTTTATGTAGCGCTAACTATAATAGCATTATTTACCGATGATGCTTCCTACAGATTGGAATTGGGCGCTATATGAGGGGCTTCTGTAGCGCTGAGGCCAAATGCAGATCCCTATTTATGATGGACTGTTTGTGTGCTGTTTGCTGCTAGGTGTAGTGCACCAGCTCAAGCACCACATCAGGTGCAGATGGAGCACTAAACCAACTTCATGCTTATGATGTTGTTTTGAGCCAAGAGCTGTTGCCCCCCAATCACTTCAGGCTAACTCTCCAACTGAGTGACGGAGTGCACAAAAAAAGCCCTGCATGGCCCCTCACACATCTAATCTGAGCCACTCTGTGATGCAGGTGCTACCCTGCAAGCACTTCATGCGCACATGCGAACATGTTTTTCCACCCGCACTACCTTCCCAGGTTGACAAGGCAGTGGACCGCATCTTGGCAGAGGTGGATAAGGATGGGGACGGCCGCGTGTGCTATGCCGAGTTCTGCGATATGCTCCGCCACCAGCCTGACCCACCAGAGCTCAGGTATGCAATGCCTGTACGTAGGAACCATGGTGACATGCTATGCGGCATGCTGTGCCAACAGCCCAATGCACCAAAAGCTCAGGTACGGGAAGTGTTATTTATAGGTTGTATCACGTGTGTGTTGTAGTATTACTGTAGTGTGTTCTAGTATTATAGGTTGTATCATGTGGCAGGGCAATCACCACCCGTGGAAAGTTTCAGGGCTGAGGTAGCCTGGTGCAAGGCCCTGCTCATGCACCATTGAATCCTGCTTTCATGTGTGTGCGCAGACCCTGTCCGCAAAGCAGCGCAGAAAATTCGTCGCACCCGATCCTCGTCACTTGCAGCATAATCCGCCTCGCCCTGCTGCTTCTAGCTTCTCAATGAGGAGACCACCCCTTGCTTGCTTGCCTCCATTTCTTGACTCTTGCAGAGGTTTGACACTGTTGTCCTGGCTTGTCATGACCCTCAAGTGGTGGCAATTGCACACACAGGCCTCATATCGTCCAGCACCTTATTGACACCTTGTGTGTTGCTGTCAAAACATTTGGCATTGTGCACGTTGCTGTCGCAGCCATGACCCTCATGTGGCGGCAGCCGCGCATGCCGCACCTGCGGGCCATTGGGGTGCATGGGCGGAGCGCACCGAGAGCGGACGCCTGCAGCTTGCTGTGCCACCTGAGAGCAGGTGTGGTGTGTGTGTGATGCAATGCCACCCAAGAGCAAGGGGAGATGTAGTGGGGGAGGGGTGGGGGAGGATAACTACAACACACAGAGAGAGAGAGAGAGAGAGAGAGAGAGAGAGAGAGAGAGAGAGAGAGAGAGAGAGAGAGAGAGAGAGTGAGAGAGAGAGAGAGAGAGAGTGAGAGAGTGAGAGAGAGAGTGTGACAAGGACGCGCGACCTAACTCACCTGCTGCTGCCACAGCCACGCCCTGCATGCCCACCTCAAGCTTTGGGGTGGCACTGCGGTGGCTGCAAGGGTCAGCTGCTGGGCAAGCATGAGGGTGCAATAGTTACATACATGCTGTGGTGCTGGTGTTGCAAGAGTGTCTCTGCTGAAGCAATGTGTGCAACTGTAGCATCAGAGTTGCACAGCTTTTGATGTGCATGTGACGTCGCACAGCTGTCGTTTATGCTGCTGGGGCTCGATCTCCCTTTGATGGATGGACTGGCAGCCCACATTTTGCCCACATTTTGCGTCTCGCATACTTGGAAGGCATCCACCTGCATTGACGTTTGTTTTGATGTCTTGTGTTGATATGCTGGTTGATGTGTATGTGTACATACACATGTATAGTATGGAATGTCATGTATTTATTTAAGTATGTATGAATGAATGTGCATACGTATGTATGCATGTGTGTATGCAAGTGTGTACATTATTGAATTATATATTATGCCTCCATCTTACTTATTTATTTAAAACATTTATATACTCTTTGCTACATTTGTTCATCCCTCTTGTCACTTGTACTAGTCTGTAAGGTTGTGCGTCTGTGCATCCAAGCAAGCACTTGTGTATGGGCATGCTTTTCATTGTTGAGGAACGTTAATGCTTGCAGGTACCCCACCCGCGCAACCTCCTTTGCCTCAAGCAGGAACGTCAGCAGCAACGACCGCCACAGCCGCTCCAAGTCTCACGTTTCAAGCGGTACCAACTCTTACCGCACACGCAACAGCAGCAACGGGGAAGCCATCAGGTGTGTAGTATTGCTTTGCAACTTTGTATTGCAGTGATGGTTGCCTCCCCATTCAGCATCCACAGGTTTGAGCGTTAAAAATGTCTGCACAGCGTGAGAGGGAGGAGCCTTGCCGTTTAGACCCTTTTCAATTGCTGCTATTGCATGCAATATGCACCTTTATAATGCCTTTCTGGTACCTTCCCTCTCCCACCTTAGAGGAGGCTAAGAAGGGTTGCAAGTGTAGAATAAGAGAGAAAAAGCTCGCATGCACGCAGCTGATTGTGTGGCAGCTCTAGTAGGAGGCATCTCTTCCATCTGAATTGCCTCCAGGCTATTCTATGCAGCACGCGCGCTTCAATCTGTGTATGCATGCCTTGGTGCATGCCTTTTGCAACACCGCATGCTCTGTATGAGGGTCTAAAGCACACCACCTTCCCACCTCGCCTTGGAGGATGCCTTAGCAACACCGTTTGCTCCGTTAAGGATTCAACGTTTGCCAGGCCCTGACCACAAAAGCATACAAGTGCACACCACAAACATACAAATGCACACCACAAAAGACATAACCTGCAGCTTTGCAAGCTTGTGGCGCCTGTGTCCTGCTTGGTTGCATCCCCTACCCCACCTGCATCGCAAATTACTCAGCACCAGGAACACCGGTGCAAGCATTCCCCCACTGGCTGCTTGACCGCGCCTGCAACTCCACCTGCATCACAGGTCTCTCAGTATCAGGGACACAGTGCCTTAGAAACGACTCCTCCACGTTGAGTGATACGTGATCTGCTACGTATGGTCAAATTCCTATCCGTGCACATTGCATGTTCCATGTGGTCCATCACGACTGAACGACCATTACTTGCACAAAGCATTCCCTCATTGGCCACTTGTTCATTTGCAGCGCCTCGCCTGCTGGCCCACCCGCCCCCCACTTGATCAGCAACGTGCTCAGCAACCTGCACAGCACGCGTGCCCACTCACAGCAAACGACGCCGGAGACCAACAACAGTTCGCGCACACGGGCCAGCAGCAACAAGTGCGTGCACAATAGCATAGGTGCCTGACGTGATGGGATTTTGCACCTCGTGCACCTTCTTCCCGCTTTTTGACTTCTGTTTGGAATTTTTGGCAGCAACACCATTTCCCATCTCTCATATCTCTCTCTCTCTCTCTCTCTCTCTCTCTCTCTCTCTCTCTCTCTCTCTCTCTCTCTCTCTCTCTCTCTCTCTCCCCTGTAATGGTTATCTTGTTTCTGCATGTCTCCCTGTCTTTCTTTTCTCTTTCCCCGTGTCACTGCTGGTAGGCACTGCCCCTGTCATAATTGCCCAACCTGGCTGGTGCAGTTGTGTATCACCAGTTGGCAATCCAATGCCTCTCAAAGGCAAAGATTCAAAGCCTGGGCCATCACCAGCTTTGATCGATACATTCCACTCTATTCTCTCTCTTCATCGCAGCACAGAATGCCTGCCTACTGCTCCTTGTCATGCACATGGCCGTCGTTCGGTGTCGGAACCTGCGCACCAATGCTCAGTGTTTCAACAATCCTTCCCACATTTTTAGTCATTCAAATGTGATATGCACATTTTGGAATCCCTGTGTTCCGCATGCATTGCCAATTCCGCGTTATATCCTGCATTCCTCGTACAGAAGGTGGTGATGTTGTCAAGTGTTGTTCAACGTAGCTCAATGATGTAAAGCCATTCCACTGCCAAGATTCACCCTGCCTCAAAACGGACGATGCTTTGTCCTCCGCCTATCACCTCACAATGCTGTGTTACTGCCTTACTCTGTGTTGCCAGGTCCAACCGCACGCACACCAGCTGCAACAGCCATGCCACTAGCATGCATGCCCACTCGTGGTACCATGCAGGCAGCAGGTGAGCGTGAGCAAGGGGTGTGGTTGGGGGGCCACCATTACCAGTAAACACACCAGAACTGCCCTGATCAATTGTCGCTTTCCCCTCAGGAAGTTTGGGGGCAACGCAGGTTCAGTAACCTATGAATGGGTGCTTCACTCCCAAGGGATGCTTTACGCCACTAGCAGTGAAGGAGTGTGTAGGCCACCCCTGGAACCATGCAGCCAGCAGGCGAGAGTGGTGAAGGGGCTGCCAAGGCTTTTTTTGTCCTCTGATGATTAATGCATACAGGAATCTGAAACAAACCTGAGCATATTGTTTCTTTTTTTTCAACTCCTTGGTGATGCAGGGCTCTGTGTTGAGAGCCATTCAAATAAGCTCGTCTGCAAGCTTGAAAACCGCACGGCTCATGCAGGATGCGGGGGTGCTGCTTGTCAGTGTTGAGGGCATTCCCAAATGCATCTGCAAGCTTGAAATTACACTGCTTATTGTTCATGCAGGAAATGAAGGAGCTGCTCATCAGCACAAGCATAAGCATGAAGGAAGGCTCAGTTACGAAACACAAAGCGCACTGTGTACTTTGCAGCCTGTGACCTCACCTTCTGGCATGCACAAGCTCTGAGCATGCTCTCAGCGGCGCCCGTGCAAAAAATGTAGCGTTCTCATGTTTGCTCTTTTTTGAGCAATCCCATTGGCTTTGGCTCCATGCACGGGGCTGCTGCTCTGGCAACCGACCGTGCGCACTTCAGCGCATGGACAAACATGTTTGTCACTCATTTCTGCTGCTCTGCCCACCATGTAGCCATGCACACTACTACAAAGACATGCAAAGATTTTGAGCACACTGTTCTTGCTCGCAGTCGCTCTGGCTCCATGTGCGAGGCTGCTGCCATGGCCACCAGCCACGTGCACTACCGCACAATCACAAGGAAAGATTCATTTCACTCTGTTCGCAGTCGCTTTGGCTCCATGCGTGAGGCAGCTGCTCTGGCCACCGGCCATGCACACTACCATACAGACAGACCGGTGGAGCGTGCGGCAGCTGCAGCTGTGGCTCAGTACCCAGAGCCATCTGTCAGCACTGAGGATGGGAATGATGATGTAGAGGGTGAGGGCTGACAGATGCTTATCTGCTCGCATTGTTTGTTGTGTGGTGGTGGCACAATACCCTGAGCAATCGGTCAGCACTGAGGATGGGAATGATGGGAATGATGGTGTGGAGGATGAGGGATAATAATTATTTAGCTGCATGCGCTGTTATGTGTGGTGGTGGCGCAGTACCCAGAGCCATCTGTTAGCACCAAGGATGAGAGAATAATGGTGTGGAGGGTGAGGGATAATGGATGCTCGGCTGCACACTATATGCTGCGTGTTGGCTTTCCTGCACTACGTGCCTGAACTCAGAAAAGGCAATGCTCCTGGAAAGTGAGAGATGGCTGCTCACCTGCACGCATTTTTTTTTGTTTTATTGTCCTGTGCGTCTAAACGCGTTGCCGTGCCCGGAATGGCTCTTGCTCTGCCTTTTTCAGAAGCTCGCTGGCTTTGCATCCAGCACTGCAGAGACTGGTGTGACTGGGCCTCGGTGCTTCCTGCCCACAGTGCGCTCTGCTATCCTGCTGTGTACCGGTTTTACAGGTTAATAGGGTTAAGAGGTCTCCGATTGATACTGGCTGCTAGGTTATTCAGCGGAGCACTGCTGCTCAATGCTGTTGCAGCCTTGCTCTTGTGGCACAGCAGTGATGAGGGCAACACGGCCGCTTTTTTTGGTGGAAGGCTGCAGTGTATAAGCCTTCCACCAGAATCAACAATTTGCTACAGCCCTCCACAAAGAACTTGAATGCCCACATGCCAAACGTCCCTTGGCCAGCAGACACGTGTCTTTTTTTGCCTTCACAACTGTGCCCTTTGGGCAGGCGTTTGCAGCGAAAGAGCTTTGGTTGTTTCCCCCTGAACATGTGCTTGCGTGTATGAACACCCAACAATCCACGAGTATGTTTGCTTTGACTGCTGACTCTGGGGCTTTCGTGGGCCAAGCCTGCAAGGGTTGTCCAGGCTTTCCCCCAACAATGCTTGCATGTACCAACATCACCACACACCTCATGACTGTGTGCGTGCGCGCTGCTCGTCACAGCATGCTTCAGGACATGGCTGTTGCAGGACGAAAGTCTGTCGTTCCTCCAGACTTTGGGCCCCCGACAGCAGTCTTGGGTCACCCAGGCGTAAGCCCCTTCATAGGGCTTTAAAATCTTTCCTCAGCTCAAGCACGCATACAAGAACCAAAAACTGGCGTGAATGCATATGTAAACTCCTCTTTGCAGCTACTAAAGGCGCGGCTGTAATGGTTTTGCTCAGAGTTTGTGAGAGCGACGTAGCCTCCCCCTCTCAGCCCAAGTGCACACTTACCAACCACCTGTGACCTGTTGTGATTTTGTGTGCTCTTCGTCTTCACAGCGGATTGTGAGGCACGGCTATCGTGGGCAAAGTCTGTGAGGGCCAACCGACAAGCAAGCGACACCTCAGGGGACGCGACAACCTCCCCAGACCCCGCTTTTGGCATGCTGCTGCAGCAGCGCAGGGAGCAGCTGCAGCAGGAAGAAGGTGGGCCGCCCTGCGCTGTGCTGTGTGCTGTGTGTGTGCGTGTGTGTGCACGCGCTGGCGCACGCATGTGTGGATTTGTGCGCAGGCAGCCAGCCAGCCTGCCCTGCAGACAGTTGCAGCGTGCAATAAGGTGCTGTGTGGTGCGCAATACTGGGTCTGTGGAGTTGCAGGCTAATGGCTGCCAGCGGCCTGTATATGCTGTAATTTGTGCCAGCCTCGGAATGCTGCAGCACATGCCAAGCTGCAGCATGGTTGGGATCCACCGCAGTGGTCGCAACAGCATGGTTGGGATCCACTGCGGTGGTCGGGGCAGCATGGTTGGGATCCACTGCGGTGGTCGGGGCAGCATGGTTGGGATCCACTGCAGGGGTCGGGGCAGCATGGTTGGGATCCACTGCAGGGGTCGCAGCAGCATGGTTGGGATGCACTGCAGGGGTCGCGGCAGCATGTTTTGAGATCTGCTGCAGTGGTCGCGGCAGCATGGTTGGGGTCCACTGCAGTGGTCAGGGCAGCATTCTTTTAGATCTGCTAGTGGTCGGGGCAGCATGGTTGGGGTCCACTGCAGTGGTCAGGGCAGCATGTTTTGAGATCTGCTGCAGTGTGGATGTTGCAGCGCAATGGAGGCCTGATGCAGTGGTTGCTGAATCCAGCAAAAGGGAGGGAGATGCTGCTCAGAGGATACATTGTCCTGCGCCTCCTGGGCATGGGATTGGGGTCAAGCTGTGTGCTGTCCACAAGTCAAGCATGTGTGTATGCTGTGCTCAGAAATCAAGCATGGAAGTGGCCTGCCAGACATGATTATCATGCCTGGTTGCTCGCCAGCCTGTGTGTGAACCAATGTGTTGGCCAACACACAGATGCTTGCCAACAAAAGTGCCCACTTGCAAATGCGTGCAACAAACATAAAGGAAGTTAAAAACAGATGCCTCAACATGTGCCTGCCGACACTTGTGCCCGCTCGCAGGCATGCCCCGCCCTGCCATGCGCAATGAGCACAGCGCACGCTCGCGCAACAACTCGCGCGTGCAGTGGGCACTGCCCGATAGTGACGAGGAGGAGGAGGAGAGGAGAGAGGCGGAGCGGGAGCTGGGCAAAAAGGGCGGAAATGTGTTGGGGGCGGGCGGCAACTGTGAGGGGCCTGCAGGGGAGAGCTTTGTGGGGAGTGTGGACAGCACGGTGGGGGTGAGCAGTCGGGAGAACTCAGTCAGCAGTGCGAAGAAGGGGAAGGGGAAGGGGCAGGCTAAGTCTCATCAGTCAGCGGAGGGGGAACAGAGCCTTGGAGAGTGGGCAAAAAATGGAATAGCTGCGGCTCATGGAATGGCAGGGCAGGGAGGTCCCAGTAGCCTTGTACGGGACGCGTCGGGGGGGCATGGGCAGCAGGCGGCCGCGGCGCGTAAGAGCGCTGCGTCCTCTGTTGATCAGGTATGTGCTCACTGTATACAATTGTGAATTGTGGGGTACGTAGATGGGGATAAGTGTGAAGGGTGTATGGGTAGCAGGCAGCAGCATTGTGTGGGAGCCTGGCCCTCCTGATCGGCTGTGCTCGGGGAGGGAAGGGATGAGCATAGGGATGAGCGCATTAAGAGGGATGAGCATGCTTGGGAAGGTATGAATATGCTTGTGGGATGAGCATGCTTGGGATGAGCGTGTTGGGAAGGAAGGGATGAGTATGCTTGAGTGAGTTGTGCATGCTTATGAGGGAGGAGCAAGCTTGTGGGATGAGCGCGCTTGGGGCAAGGGGGAAAGAGGGAGGGAGGGATGAACGTGTGTGTGCCTTCACCACTTGTGCCTTGCTTTTCTCACCACACACAAGCCTCGCCGCCACCCAGTGATGCTCTGTGTGCGTGTCAGCAGCTTGCACATTCAATATGCTGGGCGCTTGAAGCATTGACTCATTGCAAAGGGACATTGCACACCTGCAGTCATTGTGCACATGTTGGTGTGCATGTGTGCGCACGCTGTTTTGCAGGATACAGACTCAGTGTCTTTCCGGCTGATCAAGACCAACGCCTTCATCCCTCCGGGCGTCGTCAACTCCCATGACGGATCCAACCCACCCACACCCTTTGCCCAGGTGTGTGTGTGTGTGTGTGAGTGTGTACACGCGTGTGTGTGTGCGCGCGTGTGCATACCATCATGCAGCTGCTTTCAAGCTTGCTGTCTTTGGGACAACACCTTCGTCATCATCCACATGCTCATGACACTCTCTGGATGTGATGGCATGCCTTTGAAAGGATGAAGGGTCTGTCTGCTCCCCTTGGTATTGATCAGCATGGCGCATTCTTCAGTGCGCTGTCCCTTTGCTGCTGTTTGAAAAACCAAGAATGTGCATGCCAAACCTAGTGCAGATCTCCTTCTTCCAGAAACCAAAGGGGGAACTTAGTCCTTTTTGCTCGCGTGGTGCCATGAGCCCACTCAAACACACACGCGTGCACAGACACACACACACACACACACACACACACACACACCAGTGTTTCTTTTTTATGTGTTCCAAAAACCTTGATTTTATGCCACACCAAAATAGGCCCACTTCTAAATGCTTGATTTTATATCTATTGCTAACATGCCTAGGGCCCACAGGAGGGCCTGCGCCTTTCCGGCCACTCAATCACCCGTGCAACCTTTGAAAGGTACCTTGCAAACCACTCCATCAAAATCTAATATTGTCAGCACGGAAGGAAAGCGTGCGATGTTGCCTATAAGTTGCTTGCAAGCATCTGTCAGTCTGCTGTCTTCCTACTTTTCTATCCAGTCCACAATAGCCGCATTTGATAGCATCCAGCCATTCATTAATTGCCATCTTTCAGCCAATGCTTTCACATGGGACAGTTTGGGGCCCCATACCGATCTGCCTAAACTGGTTAGTTGCACCAGATGGCAAGTCTGGCAAGTCTGCCTTGAAATCACCAGCACTTCGCCCCCTCTTGAGTCTAAAACAGGAAATTCCTGCTTTCCTTAGACCCATAGAAAAAAAATTAATTGGGTAACCATACTTGAGATTTAAGGGAGGCAAAGGCAATTAAAGGCATTTTGAGCCCTTTTCACCAGAGCTCCTCACCCTTAAAAAGCTGATTATGTATCTTCCAAAAATCGCCCCGGACCTTGGCTTTGTATTTCAAAAGGTTCGACCCCTTTCCACCAAGCCCCTCACCCTCCAAAGGCCAATTCTATACCTTGAAGAAAATACCCAAAACCTAAATTGTATTATTAGAAAATATGATACATCGAAAACACACACACACTGCATCATGTGCTTGCACCCAACCCTGCAATCCAGCTTGCTCCAGCACATGCCTTCACGCTTGCAGCAAGCAACACCATGCCTTCACACTTGCAGCAAGCAACACCATGCCTTCACGCTTGCAGCAAGCAACGTCATGCCTTCACACTTCCAGCAAGCAACATCATGAACATGTGTTGCCCTGCGTCCCCGGCATGCTTTGCCCAGTACCCCCAGCACGTCTTGCTCGCGGGCATGCCTTGCCCTGAATCCCCAATCGCTTACATGTAAAGCTCACCTACCCCTCAGCTCAGAACACCAAGCGATCCCACTTGTTTTGCAATGGTGTCTTCTATACCACTACTACACACATTGGGTAGATTTAACAAGATGGGGTTGGTCCAGAAGTTCCTTTTTCTCGCCATTTTCCCCTCAAGAGCACCCTAGCACACACATTGGGTTGCTTCTATGACTTTTCCAAAATGCGTCATGCAAAGTTGTGCCTATGCAAGCATACAATAGGATTGCATAAAAAAGTGTCAGGAAGGATGCAGTCAGGGAGACCCAGGAAATTTCCCTGTGACAGGCCAGAACCCCCCCTCAAAGTGCCCAAATTAGGACTTCTGCTTTGTTGCAAGTCGTTATTTTTTTGTCGTCACACTTTTTTTCTGCAGCAGTCTACGCTGGCGCCAGTGCGCACTAATGTTTCAAGTCCCATAAAGGCCGGGCGCAACGATGGGGGCGCTGCCTCCTCCCCGTCCACACATTGCAGCTCACCCCTTTTTGAGGTACGTGCATGCAAGCAAGACACCCACTGTTTGTGTTCATATGCATGTACGGGCATGCCCGTCGGGTATGGGCTTCTTGGATCAAGTCAGGTAGTCTTCCTTGAATGTGTTTTTTGGATTTCGATTGAGGGAAGTAAGCTTAGAAGTGCAGCTCAGAGTTAGGGTTAAGGCTCAGGCAGGTGTTTAATTCTTGAATAGCCTCTTGAATAGTAACTACATTCCTGGTCAGGTTTGCAACCTGTGTGTCCCTTGATTTTCTCTTGGCAAAGGCATTGGAACGCTGCCATTGAAGCATGCTTGATCACTCTTTCCCTCACCTCCTGGAATTGGCTGTCTCTGTGGATGCCACTTTTCATTAATTAGAGAAAGGGTAATTCAAGCGCCTCAGCACAGTGCTCCATTGACTTGAAGGTATACACCTACTATGTTATTACTCTGCTTTTAAAAGTGAGACTCATCACACACGCACATGCACTTGCATAGCATTTCGCGCACACGCACACACACACACACACATACATACACACGTGCACACACACTCACATGTGTGCGCGCACATACACACACACAGGGCCCCTGTAAAAACAGCCAACTGGCCGCGCGCGCCCCCCACCGCTTGGGCCATGGCTCCGATGCAGACTCATGCCCAGCTTTTTCATCTGAGGGGTCCACTGCTGCGCCTTTTGTATCCCCCCCAAAGAACAACATGGTGAGCTTAAGAAAGGTATCATGAGCTGGAACTTGGCATTGTGACTCACAGTGTGAGCTTGTAAGTGGCATTGTGGGCTGAACCGTGCATGGGGCATGTGCTGGGTGGTGAGTGCACCTGCGCTTGACCGCCTGGATGTTGTGAACAACCCTGACAGTTTGGGACAGGCCAACCTGCTGCCTTCCTTGGGTGTGTGTGTGCTTGGTGTGTGCAAGCTGAGCATGGAGTGGGCAGCTGAGCAAAATGAAGTGGTGTGTGAAAGCGTGGTGTATGCAAGCTGTGCATAGAGTGAGCAGCTCAGCGCAATTGAGTGTTGCTCCTGATTCCCATGATCGAGCTCTAAGAAGAAAAGAAAGGGGAAGACTTCACAAGCCAAACAGGCTGTATGCATGAAGGAATTTAGGTGGTGCTCCAGGTGGTGCTCCTGATTAACATGATTGAGCTCTTATCTTTTTGCGCTACCTCTCACTGCTGCTGGCTCTGCTCGCCTGTGTGTGCCATTACAGAGCTGGCTTTGCTGCCAGTATCATAAGAGTACTGACTCTGCTTGTGCACACATTGACATGTGCGGATCTTTGACCACCTCCCCTTGTGTTCAAAACATGCCTGCTCTGCCTCAGTTGCTGCTGTAGTGACTCAGCAGTGGGGCTGACAGTGCTTCGGATGCTGCTGCACTTGCCCTTTGGAGTCACATCATCCAACGCTGCCCACTCAATCCTGGCAGCTGCAGCAGCCTGTGTGTGCTCGCAGCTGCCCATGAGAGCAAAAACTCAACTTGACGTTTGGCCATGCCATGCTCTCCTTTTCCCTGAAGCAGGCAGCTCAGCAAGAAAAGCAGGGGCAGCAACGGCCGCGATCTAGGTGCAGCAGAGGCGCTACAAGCCGATGAGATGCATTCTTGAAGAAGTCATGAAGGGGCAGCCCAGTGAACCCAGGCAGAGGCAAGGCAACCTGCGGGAAGCTGTCCTTTGGCACCTCAACGGGTGTTCCTGCCGTAGCCTCCCCAACCCTGAGCTTGGGCCTCTTCATTAGTACTAACTTGTTGCAATGGAATACGCAAGCTTCGTGCCATAGCCCACACTGATCTTGCGGCCTGAATGGGCCAGGATAAGTATTGCCTTGAGAACCAGAAGAATACTCACCAGACATGTTGACTATTTTGCCCTCTAGGTTCTGCACCTTTCCCTTCGCGTCCACCTTGCACAACATTCATGCACCTAAACTCAAAATGAAAATGGAGCCACTTTGTGGGTTCCACATTGCTGCCCATGTGCACTGTCCTCAGTTGCTTTGTGGAGTCTTGCCAGGCTGAAATGTTAATATTCAGTTCCCTGCAAATGCAAGCCCCAACAATAGCTGTAGTGTTTTTGTACATACGGCTCGGACAGCCTTTCTTGTAACAATTCATCCTGTGGTGCATTGTAGCTTGAATTTGCTCAATTGAGTTCGAGGGATGCTTTTTTGTTTGCTATGCTTGCTTCCCCGTGGAGCCACCAAGATTTATATTCCCCGCCATCCACATTCAAGTCATCTGGGATACTACAGAAAAACTTGTGCAGAATCAGTTTTACATCTCTCAATCTTTCTATCACCATTGCTTTAATCACTTCTTGATTTTCAAATTGTTCAATACTGCAAGCTATACTATATATATATGCCAATCGGCTTGAAGTGGCTTTATTTGCTGACTCCTTACTTGCTACCAGTGGGTGACGTTCCTTTGTAAGTTGCACTGAACCAAGGATGCTTGGTGACTACACTGGTGACCTCAGCTGCCTTCTCCATCCAGATGCCAGGGCCCCTTTTCTGGTTTACAAGGTTTACAAGGGTAAGATTTATGGTGTACAACAGGGGCTGCGTGACATGAGGAATTGATGCAAAGGCTACAATGATTTTCAATGGGGGTGGCCTCTAACTAGATCTAAGCAGGATATCTTGAAGGGGTGCAGAAGGGAGCAACAAATCAGCTTCATACCAGACACACACTCCAACTCAGCTTATGAAGGATTGCTGTCTACTAGACCTAGTAGACCTGGTGTGTCCACCAGGCAACTACTGCAGTATTACTGCAAGGATGCAAGGACTAGAAGTCGCCTCTTTGGAAGGCCTCTCAGTGCCAACGTAGACAGTTTTGTGTGCAGCTGAAAGGAAAGGTAAGGTGTGCAGCAAAGGGCAGCGCAATAGCTTTCCACACAGTTCAACAGAAGTCTTCCAGCTTCTGAGGGATCAGTCATATCTTACAAAATCATTGAACACTGAGGCAGCTAGACCTAAATTGTCAGAAAACAAAAGAAGAACTACGCAGGCAGTGAAAACACTCCCCACATCAATTAAGGAAAAGAGGATACCTAGGGCCAAGGCACCGTGTATCCCCTTCACCAAGGGGTTTACAAGGGGTTTACAATGGTGGCCTACAGCCCGAGACTCTGGCTGATGGCAGCTGGTGAAACAAGCTCAACCAGTATCAAAAATTGAGACTAAATCTGACACAAATCTAAGAAGTATGTATGAGTCTTGATTTAGGAAAGCATTGATCTCAGAATCAGTGATAGTATGATGGCAAGCCAAGAATGGAATAAAGCCAGCGTTTGAAGGCGGAGCAAACACACGCAAAGTCTTAAACATCTCCTCAAAAAGGTCCTTGTATCTCGTGCGTAGCTCACGCACCTCAGTACATTTGCAAAAGAAAAGCACATGTTTTTCATCCTGGACTTCCCCACACTCACACTTATCACAGATACTTGAACCCCCAAGCCATTTACAAGACTCCACTCTCAAGTGATGAGCACGCAATCTAAATCTGCTAATGTTTCTCAAAACATGCTTGTCCAAATCCTTGAACAGATACGAGGGGATACAAAAAGGAGCACCTCTGGGACCACCCTCAGAATTCCCACACCACTTATGATACGTCACTGCCTTCTTGTTAACTGCACGAGGACAAAAAACATCGGCCCCTCTCCACACTTTCTGCAGTCTGTATCGCAAATCACCAATGAACTCTTGCATGGGGATTTTCTCAGCTCTCAGCATGTTCTGTTTGAACGAATCACCATTCCGCATCCCACCAAAAGCATTAGAGACTTCAGCAGCCCAGCAAGAGGAATCAAAAGAAGCCAGACTTAAATCAGCCCTCAGCACACGACGCAAAACTTCACTATTGGAGTCAAGCATGCTATTAAAAAACTTGATGGAGGCACGGAACCAGAAGAACTGCAGAGGCTCCTGGCCACAATCTCTCAACACCGGCCAATTTGTAGTACTGTTCTTTACTCCAAGAATGCGCCTCAAGGAACACAGATGTCTTTTCTGCAATTGACTATCAAACTCACTGCCTTCTCTCAAGTAATGAGTTCCCCACACCTGGCACGCATACATCCCAGCAGGAATGCCATACACCTTAGACAAACAGGCCTCATGCTATGCTCTGGTTGTCTAAGGTGTATGGCATTCCTGCTGGGATGTATGCGTGCCAGGTGTGGGGAACTCATTACTTGAGAGAAGGCAGTGAGTTTGATAGTCAATTGCAGAAAAGACATCTGTGTTCCTTGAGGCGCATTCTTGGAGTAAAGAACAGTACTACAAATTGGCCGGTGTTGAGAGAGTGTGGCCAGGAGCCTCTGCAGTTCTTCTGGTTCCGTGCCTCCATCAAGTTTTTTAATAGCATGCTTGACTCCAATAGTGAAGTTTTGCGTCGTGTGCTGAGGGCTGATTTAAGTCTGGCTTCTTTTGATTCCTCTTGCTGGTCTGCTGAAGTCTCTAATGCTTTTGGTGGGATGCGGAATGGTGATTCGTTCAAACAGAACATGCTGAGAGCTGAGAAAATCCCCATGCAAGAGTTCATTGGTGATTTGCGATACAGACAGCAGAAAGTGTGGAGAGGGGCCGATGTTTTTTGTCCTCGTGCAGTTAACAAGAAGGCAGTGACGTATCATAAGTGGTGTGGGAATTCTGAGAGTGGCCCCAGAGGTGCTCCTTTTTGTATCCCCTCGTATCTGTTCAAGGATTTGGACAAGCATGTTTTGAGAAACATTAGCAGCAGCAGCAGCAGCAGCAGCAGCAGGTTGGGGTGGTGGGGGAGGGGGCAGCTGAGCAGCAGCAGCAGGTTGGGGCGGTGGGTGAGGGGAGGGCTGGGCAGCAGCAGCAGCAGCAGCAGCGGAGTGCGAAGGGGGGGTGGAGGGCAGCCCCGCAGCTGCCAGAGCCTGCTGGACATACAAGCCAACATGCTCCAGGCAGTGCATGTCCCGCCTGTACTGGAAACCCCCCCGCGCATCTGGTTGGAGGTGCTTCCACGCAGGGTACACTGTGTGAGGGGCCCCATGATACAGGACTTCCTCCACAGGTGCCCAAGACAGGAGCAGGTCGCACCTATTCTTGGACACGAAGGCATTCAGCCCCCGCATCCCCAGCTTCTGCACCTCCTGGCACAGCCTGCGCAGCACCCCCTTTCCCCGCATCTGCTGCAGGAGCGTGCATGACCGCCATGCAGCGTACCCATTCCCTCCCACAGCCCGGAAGCGGTTGAGCCAGGACTGGGCAACCTTTGCTGAGCCCAGGTTCAGGATCACCACCTTGCCACCACCCTGCTGACTGAGGCGGCCAAGGTCCACTCCGAGGTCTGCAGCCACCCCAGCCATACCCCGCCCAGGAGGAGGAGAGAGGGCAATCTTGCCCAGCTCCTCCCTCTGCCTCTGCTGGTCTGCGCTCCCCTCCAGCACGTATCTAAGGTCCAGGCCTCCCCCAAGGTCAGGAGAGGGGAAGGGGGGAGGGGGAGGAGGAGGAGGTGCCTGCTCCAGCGCCACCACACGCTCCTCCAAGTGCACAATCCGTGCTTGCATGACCTCTTTTTCGGCTTGCAGCACATTACACACCTCGTACAGCCGCGCCAAGTCGCTGCTGTGCCCTTGCTGCAAGGCCAGGATTTGGTCGAGCCTCTCCTGGGTTTGGAATTGGGCCGCTTGAACCACATCACGGAGAGCTGCGATTTGACCTTCGAGGGCCGCCATACTTTTCCTCAGTCAAGCATTAGTTTTTTCCATACATGTTCCCTTCACCAAGAGAAACAAAAGAAAGAAGTCAATGGGGATCAGGAGGGTTACTAGCAGAAGTCCGTGCCTGAGAGTTAAAAGAAGTCTTCTCAAAAGCGCGTCTGGTGCTAACAATTTGTTATAAACTTGAATTTTATATGCGTACAGGACAGAATGAGTATGAAGCTTCAGAACAAGCTTGATGGCTGTATGACTGTCAACATAAAACTCTTTAAAAGGCTCCAAAGTGTGAGGGGTGTAGATGACCCCGCCCACACCTAACATAATGGTATGGAGGGCGCCTTGAGATGAGCCGCTTGAAAGACGGCAACTTAGATCGCGGTGCTGCTGCTTGGAGGCCTCCAGCTGATTCTTGGGCCGGATGTCTTCACAGTATTTGACTTCCGCAAGGTGGAGGCGCCTCTGTTCTGGATGGAGCTGACTAGGGTGACGGACCTTGGAAGCAGGTGGAGTGGCTGTGGCTGGCGCTGAGTGCTCCCTGTTCCCCCCGTGGCCCCCTCTACCTCAAAACAGATACCTGGAATTGGTATTTGGCACTCTTTTCATTGAAACAACTAATATTGCATCAGGGTGACTGGAAGTGAGCCTTTGTTTGCAGGGAAATGGCGAGGAAAAATAAACAGGGAGGATTCGATTTGTTGAGTGTTCAGGGATCTGCAGGTTCTGCAGGGCGAGGCGATCTGCGCTGCCAATGTCCATGGAGGCAAGGCCTAACCAATCTTGCAGGTGTGGCAGAAAGCACATATAGATGTGAGCCTTAAGGGCAGAATAATGTCATCAATCCTGCCAAAGGAGTAAATGATATTATTGCCAGCATTTTTGCCGGTGGCTTGGCAGTGAGTCCAGGGCCTAGGGGCTTCCTCATTACAGGGTGACAGGGTATTGAAGTGAAGAAGAATTCGGCATATGATGTCGCAGGGATAGCTTCTAATAATAGTGCGGTCATTGTCTTGTGCTGTTGCGTTCATGTCCCCAATTATGATGGGTGTGCAGCTAGTATGCCAGTGGGTGTTCACAATGGATTCAAGCTGTGCTTGCATTTGACATCTTGAGCTCAGGGCTTCTGGAAAGCTGCCCGAAGGCAAGTAGGTACCAGTGATGAAAAGATTTGAGATTTTTCCTTTGAGGATGACAGAAGCATGTCTACCATTCGGATCTAGGCTAACACTGGAGCATTGGGTTAAAAGAGCTATGTCTGTGCGAACACAGATGGTAGTTCCACCATTTTTGTTATGGCCAGTCCACCATTTATATTGTTTCAGTAGATTTTCAAGCCAGGTACGAAGTTTGTTGCTCTTTTTGAGCTTGGTTTCTGTGAGGACTAGTCTATCTGGGTTATGGGTGGCAATGGTGTGTTTTAGGTCTCAATGGCCCTTATAAAGACCTCTCACATTCATAGTCATGAATTTGAGCTTGGTGACTTCTTTGTCAGTGGTATGTTGCAACGTACCAATTGAGGGGAGTTTGATGCTCATAAGGATGGTTATTCCGGATGTTACCATTTGATAAAATAGGCTGAGTGGAGGCGGTGGTGAGGTTGCGTGCAGGAGAGTGAGAATTGTAGGGAGGTGTATTTGACAATGGATTGCAAATTTCCTCTACATTTCTGCGCAAGAGAGGTGCTTGTGCAGGCTCCGGGGGTGTGTTGATATTGATTGCAACTTCATAAGTAACAGTGTTTGGGTCAAAGGGGAAGGAGCTGTCAGCTAAATGGAGATCAGACTCGGGGTAGATACCATCCCATATGCTGCCTTGTTGTATGGACATGATGCTGCCTTGCAGGTTGTTCCAATCAGTACTGGTGAGCAGCTCTTTTGGATTGTTGCTGTGTGAGTCTAGTAGGAACCAAGTGTTGGCGTTTTGAGAGGAGTTGTTGCTACGTTTCAGGGTGACAGCGTGTCCTTGGAGGGTCTCAGGATCAGTGGCAATAGTCAAGATGACTGCATCTTTGTAGGCAGCAGTAAGGATAATGCCTTCTATAAGTTCTTTAGTAATCTCAACGGCAGCTAAGTCAGTATGATTGTAGTACTGAAGTATAATCTATATATAGAGAGATAGTATCTCTTGTCTTGGTTCCAGGAAAAATTGCTGAGGTATTGGTTGAGGATTGTTATGTTAAAATTGCCCATGCCAGGAGAATAGAATCGATTTATGGAGATGTATCTTTGGAGATTGCAGCAGATGAGAGTTTCATTCGTTCTTTCTATGTGGGAGAGAAATTCATTTCCTGATATTATGTGTCCTCCTATGGCCATATTGGAAGAGTGCACCAGGTATAAGGCTTTTTCCTGTCGTTCCATGTATGGAGAGTGAGGGTTAAAGATGCTCTGTCTAGCATCTTCATTGACGATGCCCAGCTTAAAAGCTGTGAAAGGCTGTGTGGCAGAGCTGCAAAAGCTGTGGAGGGCTGTGCGGCAATACTCAGAAAGATCGTGCGTTGCTGTTTGCTCAATTGATGTTGGGAGGCTTTCCATACCTGCGCAATTTTCTGTTCTTGATAAACAGACATGCTTACATGCTCCATGCTCATAAAATCCAGCACGCCTAGAAAAGTAAATCACGTGGGCCATGCATGCCAGCATACAATGCATGCCGACATGCCTGGATATAAAAAGTACCAACGCCTCCCCTCTGACAAACAACAAATATATAGAAACCCAACCGTGTGGTGGAGGAGGCTCACGGCTCTTCTGAGCCAATGTGTCTCCTTTTCCTTAATTGATGTAGGGAGAGTTTCCTCTGCCTACGTAGTTTTTCTTTTTCTTTTTCTTTTCTTTCTAAACCCAACCTGTTCACACATAGGCAATCAGGAAGAACTCTTTGTACCTAACCAATATAGTCCAACCCTCATGCTCGAAGTCCCTGACTGGAGGGCATGGGCTTACACTGATGGTAGCTGTCATATTCACAATGGCAAACAAGGAATTGGAGCAAGCGTTCAGTGCGCTCTCACAAACAGCAAAAACTTTGTGGAGCCAAACGGTGCTGGAATTACCAACATCATATGCTGAGCTGAATTAGCAGTAATTGCTGCTGCCATCACGCACTCTTATTCACACATTGCTTCAAATAGTCACATCTCTTCATCAAATACGTAAAAACTTATTTACCCAGAGAAGCACAAATAACATATTCAAGGAGATGTCCTAAAAACCATATCTACCCTCATTAGCAACTCGCAAGCCAACATCTATGTCTACAAAGTTAAATCTCATGCCGGCATTGCTGGCAACGAATGCGCAGATGCTATTACAAAACATCAAGCAAGCTAAGCCAATAATAGTGTGGCTGATACTGAAATTCCTGGTGCAGGTCCTGGCGGAAATCCTTTTTTCTCATATATTTTGGTTAGCCAAGGAGGAAAACAAAGAACACACCGCTGGCACATCCACAACTCCTGCACCCAATCCTATAATCACCTACCTCCCCAATCTTCAAAATGCTCTCAAGTCTCACATGCATACAAAACACAGCTTTTGATATTTGGGGGGGTGGGTACACATAGTCAATCACGGGAAATAGCGATTTCCCTAAGACTTTTAGCTAGAAAAGACAAAACACACGACCGCAATGGAAAGAAGGCAAGAGAAGCAGGCGCAAAAAATGTTCGAGAGCAAGGTGCTGAGAGTTATGAAAGGGCGGGGACCAATGTTAACACCCAACATGAAAGGCTGGGGGCTCCTACAAGAACTAGAGCAGGAAGGCACGACAAGATAGCTCCTAGAAAAAACGCTTAGCAAGGCAAAGAACACAGGCTCCTAAAGCCTCTCAAGGACCACAAACCTACGAGGCGAACCTAAGAGACAAGTTCATGCTTTGGTCAACCGCAAGGAAGGGATAGTCATGCGAAAGAGAGTTGGCCAAGGAGGGCTGCCTCCCTTGGCAGGCAGCAAAATTTTGGAGCCCCTCTACCAGCAAGTCCAGCGCACGCCTTTGAAGGGATTGTGAACTGCAATGCCGAAGCTTAAGCATGGAGTTCAGGGTACAAAGACAGGCTACCCACCAAACACGCTCGTTCACGCTAGGGCAGGGGGGAGCATGCAACCAAACATGCATGGGAAGCACGGGAGTGCCAGGAGGCAAATTCCTGGCCAACTCTCTTATGCCAACTCCAAAACAGGCTACTACTCATATTATCAGAGTGTGTTACCACATGTAGACAATAAAATCAGCAGTGCCTTTAGGAGCATGCCCTGTATATCCTCACCTATGAAGTGCACCATCTTACAGTATCGCACAGGCACCCTCTATAACTAGAGACATGCGGTTCATTTTAAGAGGTCCACTAACCGATTATGCCCTCTCCCAGGATGTCATCAACTAGACAGCGCACTCCATATGCTTTCAGGCTGCCAAAATCATATCATCTCCAGCACGAAAACTGAAAGCCACAATGTTGCTGGAAGAATTGGTATCTACCCAGGGGACTTCTGGGGGAGGGTTTGCTGGGCGCGTGGAGGAGGAGATGAGGAGAAGGAGAGTCTGGGCGCTCAGGAGCATGGCAGCCAACCCTCCAGATCCTCATTAGCTCGGTTTCTGGCTTTCTTTTAGGCTAGCTTAGTCTAGTTTAGGCTTGAGGGCCCTTTGGTGAGACCCTTTCTAGCTTGCTAGTTAGGGAACCTTTCCTTATTGCACGCGACCTTTTGGCTGTCGTAGACTTTTTTATTTTCTTTGCTGAAAGAATTATCATAAGAGCTCTTAGCAAAAGCCCTTGGGGAGCAGGCTTGGTTAATACAGACATAAGAAGTGATGATAGGTTGATCTAAACTCACACCCAGTCGTCCTGATGCTATACTGATTACTCTCTTTACCAAGCCAAACCCACTTCTTCTTCTCCTTCTTCCTCCTGCTCACACTATGCGTTACGCAGCAGACACAACCCAACACAGAGGACCAGTGGTGCTAACCACGTGAGACAGCCTCACCCTACACTAGGTGACCGGTGGATTAAAATGCGAGGCCGTGTCAAATACTCGTCCTCGTCCAGGCGGCAGGGGGATCCGAGTTTGAGCCCTTGTGGCGGTGGGGGTCAGCCCTTCCTTAATATGACGCTTGAGGTGTGAGCCATTTGCGTAGCTTTTCCATTTTCCTTTTCCTTTTTCACCAACTACATGCAAACCGGCAACATGTGCACTTGATTGAAATCAAGTGCTGTGAAGACACAGGCCTGGATAACAGTTGGAGGTGGGACAGCGGCAGCATGCAAACCTCTGCAACCTTATCAGTGCAAAAGCTGTGACTCTTCATACTATCCTCCTGGGCGTTGGTGGGACTTGTTATACTGAGCACACCCTTAACCAGTTTAAGCAACTGGAGCTCCCAGTCAGACTGGACCATCAACGTGCCATTAAACTTGCTCATAAACTTCATGCCCATTTGGTTCAGTATGCCCACAAGCTTGTTACCACTAGACGTGCTAATAAAAACAGTAATACCTCTCACAGCCAGGTTTTGGGTCCAGGTGCTTCCAACTTGGAGGGTCGAACCCTCCAGATCCCCATTAGCATTTTCTTTTTGTAAGCTTTGTGGTGGAGGGGATTCACGGCTCTCTTGAGCCAATGTTTCTCCTTGTTTCAAATTGATGTAGGGAGAGTTTCCTCTGCCTACATAGTTTTTCTTTTCTTTTTCTAGGGAGAGCTTTCTCTGCATACGTAGTTTTCTTGTCTTTCACATGGACAGTAAGAACACTCCCCGGGTAAATGAAATAAAAGGTAAGGTCACCCACCTGTGATCGTCACAGGATGATATGATACCTGTCACCGCATACACCATTGGGACTGTCTTGTAGATGTCAGATTGTGCACCCCGCAAGATCGGGCATTAAGCCAGCCTGATGAGCACCGGGACTGCCCTGCAAGTGCCCCTTCATTACATTCCCCAAGTTTGGAAAGAGACGGCTCCTCTGAAGAAGTTGTAGGCGGATATAGCAATTCAACCTTACCTAAGCCACTATTCGCCCAATATTTGGAAATAGGGCCCGGGATGAGGTCCACTTTTTAATGGTAACAGTGTGCCATTGAATTTGTATTGAGTTTGTTGCTAGTCTTGGGAGGATCTCTTGGACTCCACTTCTATTGGTTCCATGCAGCAGTTAGGTTCTACAAGCTTTACTGCAAAGTAAAAGCACTACACTCAGCAAGGTGCTGCGAGCAGATGTGAATAGAAAATAAGCAGAGTGCCTTTCTGGCAAATCCATGGTTGAAGAAGTCTGGACAGTCTGACTCCACAAGAGGCTCATGCTTTCAGTAGAATCATGGTGACATACCACACACACTTTGGTATTCCATTGGGCTTTATACCAGCCACCATCATTTAACGGAGCCCTGGTCAAGCGTGAGGAGGGCGACATCAAGGAGGAGGTCCCTGGATCAAATCCTTGTGGCCGGGGTGGAGAAAAGATGCCTTCTATCAGTGGGAGTCATTGGGAGGTTCTTTCCTTAATGCACGCGGCCGAACGGCAAGCGTGGATCTGTATTTCTTTCTTTTCTACCAGGCTGGTGGGATGAAAGGAAGAGAAACATAAAGCCTTCAATACCTACCTACTTACGATAAGATATTCTCCGCAAATTGCTACGCAGTATTTCATGCTTACGCCTTTCCGGTCACAAGATCCGTCACCCTAGTCAGCTCCTGGAAGCTCCTGGAAGCTGCATCTGCCCAGCATACTAACACCACAACCAGGCTCAAAACTCGTAGCCTAAGGAACTCAAACAGGAACAACAATGTGACCTTGCACATTATCTTAGTTGGTGTCGCAGGCACTATCTATAGTGACTACACCATCAAACCTCTTATCAACTTGGGTTTAACCAGACAAAAGGCTAAGTCACTAGCATCCAAGTTAAGTTGCCATGCTATCCAAAGATTAACAACTATTATTAACACAAGGCACGCACTTCTTTTTCAGGGGTCTTCTAGGGGTGGGGGCGCTGGGTGCGCGGCAGTGGAGAGCAGGAGAAGGAGAGTCCGGGCGTCCAGGAGCATGGCGGACAACCCTCCAGATCCCCATTAGCTTTGTTTTTGGCTTTCTCCTAGGCTAGTTGTGTCTAGTTTAGGTTTGAGGGCCCTTTGGTGAGACCCTTTTTAGCTTGCTAGTCAGGGAACTTTTCCTTAATGCACGCGGCCTTCTGGCTAGCGTAGACTTTTCTTTTCTTTTCTTTAGTCAGCTCCTTCCAGAACAGAGGTACGTCCATCTCGTGGAGGTCAAATACTGTGAAGACACCAGGCCCAAGAATAAGCTGGAGGCCTCCAAGCAACAGCACCACGACCTCTGCCGCGATCTTTAAGGGGCCTCAGCTCAAGTCACCCTCCATACCATTCTGTTTGGTGTGGGAGAGGTAATCTACACCCCCCACACTCTGGAGCCTCTTAAAGAGCTTGGTCTTGACGCTCATACAGCCACCAGACTTGCTCTGAAGCTTCATGCCCATTCCGTCCAGTACGCTTATAAACTTTCTAGCACCAGATGCGCTCTTGAGAAGACTGCTCTCAACCCTCGTCACCAAGATCAGGTATGGGCTACTGCTAGTAACCCTCCTGATCCCCATTGACTTCTTTCTTTTGAATCTCTTGGTGAAGGGGTTACACAGTGCCTCGGCCCTAGGTATTCTCTTTTCCTTGATTGATGTGAAAAGTGCTTACTAAGTGTAGGCCACACTGCCTGCATAGTTTTTCTTTTCTTTCTGGGATCAGCCAAGTTTGTGTCTGCTTGGCTGAAATGGTATAACTGAGCTTCTAGATTTGCTTTTAAATTGGACTGGCTTGGTTACAGGCACATTTCAACTTTAGCTAAGCTGCCCCCTGCAGGCAGGTATAGCTTTGCAACCCTTTCCTTCCCTCTCCTTCTGGTGAATGGTGGACCTCAGAGTTTTTGGCTGCATGCACGGGCTTAGACAGATGCAACATGTTTGCTCACTGTGTTTGTTTTAGGCCAGCCTTATAGCCATGAAGGAGTTTGCTGTTTATCAGGAAAAAAAGGCTCTGAGGTGGAATGATGATGCCCTGGCAGAGCATGATGGGCACACAAACAAATCAGCTAAATATCATGATTGTGTTGTATTTTCTTTGCAACCTTCGTCTGTTCGTGGCACGCTCTTCTGTCCCTAGGTTTTTGCACCTTAACTTAGGCAAGCACATGCTGAGGAACGTAGCGCATATTTGGTTCCATGCACACACCTTGAGAGTTGAGACTTCAGATTCTTTTAGATATTTGGGCATGCTGTTTACAAAACAATGCAACCTGCAAGCCAGTGCGGAGTACATGTGTGCCCCTTTTCTAGCTGGTTGTAGACGGATTAGGCAATTCGCATCTGAGCACCATCTGACGGACAGGCCGCATACCATGCTCTGGCTGACTAAAGCATATGCTCTCCCTGCTAGCATGTATGCATGTCAGATTTGGGGCACTAGATTTATGAAAGAAGTAGCTGAAATGGACTGTCCTTTGCAAACTATGCACCTGTGCTTACTGAAGCGTATCCTGGGGGTAAGGCGCACCACTCCTAATTGGTCTGTACTGCGTGAATGTGGACATGAACCTTTACAGTTTTATTGGTTTTGCGCAGCAATTAGGTTTTACAATGCTTTATTGCGCAGCAACAGCACTACACTCAGTAAGGTACTGCAAGCAGATGTTGAAATGAGCAGGCTTTCCCATAAATGCTGGACCTTACAATTTTTGGCTGCCTGCACAGGCTAAGACAGGTGCAACGTGTTTACTCATTGTGTTCGGTCAGGGCAGCCTATAGTCATGAAGGAGTTTGTTGTTGATCTGAGAAAAAGGCTGCAAGGTGTGTGGAATGTTGATGCCTTGGCAGAACATGGTGAACACATGAACAAATTAGCCAAGTATCATCACTGGATGGCACTTTTTATGAGACCCTTGTCTGTTCATGGCGCGCCCTTTTCTGTCCCTAGGTATTTGCATCTTGATTTAGGCAAGCGCACGCTGAGAAACATAGCACGCTTTCGTTTACATGCTCACACTTTAAGAGTTGAGACATCACTTTGGCAGGAGCACACATCTGCTTGTGATAGGTGTGACCAAGGAGGACTCCAAGATGAAAAGCATACCGTGTTCCTTTGTTCTTGTGCTTCTGTGTGTTCTGTTCGAAGAACTTGTGCACAGCTATTTTCTGACTTCCCCTCTCACAGAATTTCACTGGACAAATCAAGCGCTTTCTTCTATACTCAAGCTAGCTCTGAGGATATTATTCATTTCTTGCAGAAGCAAACTAATGAGATTTATCGTTCTATTTCCGATCTCATGGATATTTTTTGTGCAGTTGGAACAGTTGAGCAGACCGAGCAGCCAAACTACCTGGCTGAAGGTCAAATCCCATTGTAACCAATTGTAACCAATCGAGACTTCATTTTGGCAGGAGCGTACATCTAAAATGAGAGATGTGACCAAAGAGGACTCCAGGAAGGAAAGCATGCCATGCTCCTTTCTACTTGCATCATAGACTCTGATGTGTTCTCTAATAAGGACTTCTGCACATCTGCTCTCTGACTTCCCCTCCACTCACAGAACCTTTCTGGATGAGTCAGGCGCTTTGCACTGTTTTCAAGCTTGTTCTGAGGATGCCTTCCATTTCCCGCAGAAGCAAACTAACGAGACTTATTGTTTTATTTCCGAATACGTCAATTTCTGTGTGTGGCTGGCACAGTCCAGCAGGACAAGAATGCCTTCTGGTTAATCCCATTGTAACCTGGATCAGAGGAAAGGGCAAGCCCTGGACTGAGCCTGTCTTGCCAACATAACTTCCCTTGGCCTTGGACAAGCAAAGATGATCGCACAGCGTATGTCCTTGAAAACACCTCCGTACCCTTATTCGGGATCCTTCTCAATGGCGCACATTCAGCAGGCTCTTTGCTTCCTCTTGCTCCTTTACTAAACTCTCACTAGTGTACTTGGCCAGCAGGTCAGCTTTCTTCTTTTCCAACACCAGCTGCTCAATGGCTTTTTGGTCTGGCAAGGGCACGTAAGCCACAAAGCGTGCACCTGCGCAGCAGGGAGCAGAGTTGCAAAGTCGTTGGCAGCTGTTGCAAACCTTACAACTTTGCTTTCACCTTGTCTGCCTGTCAGCAACTTCCATCAGCATCTGTGCCAATGCTAAGCAAATATGAGCGCAGGGAGTAGCAATGCACATACACACATATACACATACCTGGACTTTCATCACCAAGTCTGCCGTCCTTTTCATCAGCGACTGTGCCAGTGCTAAGCAAAAAATGAGCGCAAGGAGCGCACACACACACACGCGCACACACTCACACACACACACACACACACACACACACACACACACACACACACACACACACCTGCCACGCCATCAGCCTCCTCTGTCTCTGCATGCTTTGCTTTGGAGGTGCTCACAGACTTCTGGCGCTCAATCTCCTCAGCTTCCCAGTCCAGCACCGCCTGCATTTTCCGTTGGGGAGGCAAGCATCCAGAGGGTGAGCACAGAGGGTGAGCGTCCAGGAGGAAGCACTTGGGAGGCGAGCATGCCTGAGAGGTCCAGGTATAAGCGAAGAGCGCTGCCGAGAACAAGAAGAACACATCGCAAGAAGGAATGGAAGTTGAAGTGCTTTGTTGAGGGATTCCTTGAGTACCATACATGTCCTCACCTCGTGTGTGTGCGTCTTGTTTTGATTAATGCAGGCGAACCTATCAATTGTTCCGCCTGTGACGGTTTGGTCCTGTGACCTTTGTTATTATCACTCAAATACACAGCGCAGATTCCAAAAAACAGCACTCATGCTACGGTGAAAGGGTGCCTGCCTGAATGACATCATAGCCGTCAAGGCAGACCTGAGTTCCATTGTGATGAAAGGACAGCACCCAGAACTTGTGCATGAGCAGGAGCAACAAATTCTTGTCAGGATAAGGAAAACGCTCTTCCAAGTCTGCTGATGCATACAGAGAACACAGGGATGAAGTGTAGAGGTCAAGCAACGAGTTTGCTTCGTACCTGCATGCGCATCTTCTCCTCAGCCTCTCCCTCAACTTTTTCTAGGACGCCATCTTCCTCATCCCTAAAGCCATAGTAGTCTGGGTCAATAGCCTGCAAATGTGTTAGTGTAGACAGACACCATGGCAATGTGGAATCTAGGGCAAGACAATGTACTGAGCACTTCAAAAAAATACAGGGTGCAGCGAGCTACCTGTGTGTGTGTGTGCGTGTGTGTATGTGTGTGTACGTGTGTATGTGTGTGCGCGCATGCGTGTGTGTGTGTGTGCATGTGTGTGTGCAGGGCTCACAGAGCGGGACAGATTGGAACTTTGATAAGGCTCTTGTAAAAAAATGTCCTACAAGGGCTTGTTTTATCACACCAACACTGCCAGACCTCTTCTTTCACATGGGCCTGGGAGGCTTCTATCGCATCCCTCCCTTATTCGGCACAAGCACATCCCTTATAACTTTTGCGCATAGCTGTAAAACACAATCCTAGGCTCCATGCCCTTAGGAAAATGCATTTGATCTTATCTTGGATATCTTGGCAGAAAAGCTCGCCTCTGCACAGACTCTTGTGCATGCAAACATGCACTCAAGGCCTTCGCACCTTGTGCATTTGGTAACGCGTCTTGCGTACTTGCTTGGGAGGCTCAACCTCGAACAGCTCTTTTACTCCAGGGAGCGCCTTGGCAGCCCCAAAGTATCTGTATCCCGTGCCCTTGCCTGCACATTAACATTCACAAGCAAAAGCGCGTGTGAAACTCAAAGGAGCATGAGTGTCCATGTCTCGTGCCCTTGCCTGCACACCAGTGTGTTTTTTTTTTTCGTTTTGGCGAAACCCAGATTTCAATACTTTGAGGGAAATCCTCTCTCCTGAGAAGAAGTGCCATTTTAATACTTTGCCCCCCCCCCCCCCCCAGCCCACCGGCTGGACGAGGTAGTAAGTATTCTTGCTTACAATGCTGCATTGTGTTGCGCCTTTGCGCTTCAAGTACTTCATTTCAAGCACTACTCCATGTTTGCCACCGTCTCATACGTGTTGCATGCGTACCAATTTATCAAGCAAGCAAGAAATGTTCAACATCCATCAACACCTCAAGTGTTCAAGTTCTGAAAATCCAAGCACCCAAGTCATATCATGTCCCCAACTAGCATGTCAACCAAGCATAATGCACTTCACCACCATCCCCATGTATCGTCCACGCTTCTTTGCGGCATCCAACCACCTGCCAATTGCATCTGGGTAGGGGAAGGAACTCAAATTGCACTCCATGCTCTTAAACCCTCAAGCACACACATTGATGTGCATCATCTGCTCGGCCCTCTGTTGCATTGCATCAAGCTGCTGCTGAAGTGACTACAACCTCGCTGATGCTGTTGCTCCTTTGCACAGTGCTTCTGGCCTTTCTCGTGAATCTGATGTACCAATGTGGCAATTGAACACAGTCCCACACCACTTGCACCCTGCCTTGAACACACCATCAACATCCTTGCCATGCTCCTCAAGCCACAAGTGCCTCTCATTCTCCTCCAGCCAGCTGGCCTGGAACTGGTTGCTCACACCATGCTCCAAGGAATTCTTGTATTCACCAGCACTGTGCCCTTTCTTCTTTGTTTTTATTTGTTAACTTTTACTTCCTGCCCGAGTTCAGGCCCTTCATCGGCCTGAGTGGGGGTCAAAATGGTCGATGCACCCCTGCGGGGCGCATCGTCCATTTTAATACGATCCCCAGCATCAAAAATCCCGGATTTTAATACGATCGTATTGGCAATACGCGAAAAAAACCCACTGCTGCACACAAATAATCACCACTCAAAGGGACATGAAAAATTTGGGAGGGGCGTGAGGGCACTGCTGCCAACAGCTTGCTCTTTGAGCACTGCTGGCGCCGTGCGTTTTCACAGAACGCAATTAATTGAGGCCTTATTTGCCTCACATCAAGGTCGAGGCAATGTTGATGCCTGGACACAGCCTTGTTCTGTGAACTGCTCCCCAAAAGAATGTTAGACACAAGCAGAGCGCCAGCTTGTTGGGCACAGTTGGCAGGTGATGCATGCACGCCTTGAAGCCCAAATGCTTTGATCATAAATTTAAAGGACAGCAGACTTGTAGGGACACTACACACACACACACACACATGCATACCAAGGCAAGTGACTGTGCACAACAGCTACCTGTCATCTCCGCCACTTCCCGCCCTCTGCTGTCCGCCACTTTGGGTGCAGACTTCGAGTAGTCAGGGCCCCCCAGCTCCACAATGCGCCGCTCCCAGTGCCCCTTCTCTCGTATCAACTTGTTGATCTCATCATTCAAGTCACGAATCCTGCATAATCGGACATTCAGGCAGGCCACGGCAGGTGCAACCACATCTGGCAAGGATACAGAGGACAGAAACAAGATGATTTCAGCCAGTAGGCACGAGTAGCTGCTCGCATTGACAACAAGCAGAAGCCATTTGCTGCTCTGGTTCAGGTGCTCGAGAGCACAGGGAGCACGTGTATGAGCATAGTCCAGGTCCTTGACCATGGTTTAAGTGCTTGAAAGCTTGAGCACAGGGAAGCGGGTGCATGAGCATGCGCTCTCACACTGCCACCAATGTCCTCCCTATTAATCATGAGTGGGGGATGAGGATTGGCATATGCACAGCCTTCTTGAGCCCACAAGTTTATAAGGAGCCTGGGAAAACTCAGCCAAAGCAACAACATGTATACTGCATAAACCTCTGGATTTGGGCTAGCACTCAGGTCTCATGAAAAAAAGCATTATGCCTCTGATATGTATCTACCTGCTCCTCACACAGATGCATGCACCTGGATGATTTCAAATGTATTCATGCCTGATGGCTCACTGCCTTCATCCACTAATTAATGCAAAGGAAAAGTTTACTCTGAGCGGGTTATGGGTCGGTACAGACATATGTACCTCTTCCATTTGAATATGCACATACGAAAGCGCGTGTGCATGGATGCATGCTCAAACCTTGCATTCATGCCCTCTCATATACTCCCATACACACTGCAACAGACATCCATTATCATGTATCTGTACCTGCGTGCGCGTGTTCGTCACACACACACACACACACACACACACACACACACACACACACACACACACACACACACACCTGTGTTCTCCCAGAGCTGCATTTTGAATCTCCATGACCTTCTTTCCAATCTCTCGTAGTATCTGTTGCCTCCATTTGTCCGCCTCATTCAAGTCTCTGCACTCTGTCGCTAGGAATGGTCGCTTCTGTTTAGGCCCCCGCTCCTCCTCAACCTTGGCAGCCAGATACCTGGGTAAAAGAGAAAGTGGACATGGGGAAATGTCAACAATGCAACCCCACACTTGCCTAACGCGTCAAACTGTTAACCATGCTGCCCTCTCTGTTGCACCTGTTGAGCGTGCTTTGTGCCTTCTCCTCATTACGAGCCATGGTGTCCTAGGGGCTCTTACACAGCCCTGGTCCACTTGCCAAACAGTCAGCGAGTCAGGCAGTCAGAAACCCACGATGGATCGTCAAGGGAAAAGATTGTGACGATATCCAAATAATTTTTAAATTGGTTCATATCATTCACACAATGCTGAAAAAGTTGGGGCTTCAACAGGAACAGTTTGAAGGGAGGACGAGGAGATGGGAGAAGCATTGGGTGCCCTGCATGCGTGGTTTAGAGGGAGGAGAGGTCCGAAGTGAGCTCATCCGCTGGGTGCCAACAGGTGCGCATGTGTAAGTATGCATGCGTGCATGTGTGTGTGTGTGTGTGTGTGTGTGTGTGTGTGTCTGTGTGTGTGTGTGTGTGCGCGCGTGCGTGCGTGTGTGTGTGAGTGTGTGTGCATGTGCGCACGTGTGCGTGCGTGCGCGTGCGTGCGTGTGTTTGTGTTTGTGTGTGTATGTGTGTGCATGTGCGTGCGTTTGTGCGCTCGTGTAAGTGTGTTTATGTGGTGTATGTTTTGTGTGTGTGAGAGAGAGAGAGAGAGCATGGAGGTGTGTGGGCACGTGTGCCAGTTTACATTGCATTTGGGAATGGAGTCAGCCCTTTGTGTCTTTGCATGCTGGTGAGAGAATGACGGCATCTGTTTTGAATGCATGTCTTACATGAATGATCAAAGACCAATAGCATCTTTCTATCTAGCTGCCCTCAATCATGATCTAGCAAAAATAGCTTTGTCGCTTGAACATGATCACAGCTGTGTTCAATGGTCGTTTTGCTCACAGATGAAATCACCCAGCCAGTATATGAGTCAAGGTATCCACATTTGAAACCGGTGAGTCTGATTATAGGAATGTCTGCTTGTTACAGCGCAATGCAGGATCAGCCTTGTGCAGATTTTCTGAATGTTCAGCTTGGTCTTGTGCTAATGCTGGAAACCAACAATAGTGCATCACACAGGAATTCCACCATTCCGTACCCCCCAAATAATATTTTGTGGATTTTGCGTGAATTCCGCAGCCCTCTCAGTGTTTTTTTGGGGGTTTCCCGCATGTTTCTGCAGGGGCAATCAGCCCCTATCCGCTTTGACGCTGAAGAGCTGCGAAAAGAGCATTGCGTGTACAGGCATGCCGCCCCTTAACGTGAAGACCGGCAGGTGTACAATCCCTTACAATCTTAGAAAAGCTGCTTTCAACAGCCCCTCTACTGCTGCTACCGCTCTTCCTGACACTCTGAGGGGGTCACAGGAAGCTTCCCATACCCTGCTGCTGGACCCTTCTGACGCGTTAGGGCCTTCATTTTCTTTGTTCATACCAAGTAATTTCACATATATTTATTTTCTCCACTATCGTGCACTTTCCTGCATGCTTAAAAATAATGATTTGTCTTTCAGGTGTCCGCAGTCATTCCGCACCCCTCAAAAACATTACTTATTTTGCAGGATGGTTTGATTTCTGTAAGGTATCTTCCTTTTTGTAACCATTTCCCTTGCCAAAGCAATGTTTTTTATGGTATGGAAGCCTGATTCTGCTTGCCATCCTGTTGGACGCAGTACCGGAATGCGAGCTCAAAGCTCTACCTCCAGCCACATTCAACTTTTCCGGCAGAGGAGCAAGAAGAACAAGCTCAACAGCAGCCTGACGCGCAGCAGCCACAGCAGCAGCAAGATCATCAGCAGCAGCAGCAGCATCTCCCATCTCCTAGCTTGCAAACCACCACGGTGCGTTAATGGGTGCATGCTGTAATTGGCGTGCCCTGGTTGACGAGGTGGTGCTTTGCTGCAAACAGCTTGCATAGGTGTTTGCCCATTGGTGGCAGCATTGATAGTGCTCAAAGTCCGGAGCACACAATACGTGTTTTGCCTCGTGCCCATACTACTCACGTTGTTGCTCTGGAAACCCAACTCCTTCATTTCATAAGGTACTGGCACCTTCTCCGAGGAATTTTTTCTTTGTACTAGAAAAACTGAATTGTTTCTTCATTTAAGACCCTGACCGGGCCGGATCAAGGACCCAGGGCAGGGGTCGGGATCAGGGGTAATTTTCAGAATCCAGTTAAGGGGGGAAGCTGGGGGGGGAGGGCTGCTCAAGAATCCCAATATGCCCTTTGACCCAATAGGCCGGCAAAGTGTGGAAGACCCATGGATGCTATGGCAAGACAAATAACTTGCACAATATTTACCTGAACCCTTGATCCAGTGCAGTGAGATTGGGGCCTAAGCATAAAGGACAGACTGTGGCCTCACACTCAATGAATGAGCCCACACAGTGTGCAGGGACGGATGCCCGATTTCGGTTTCTTCTTCTCCTTTTGTTCTGCGCCAGTGCGCTGTGTGTGGCCAATTTACACTAAAATGTAACGGTTTGTCCTTTTCTTGCCTCTTATACTATGAAATATGTTCAGAGTGCAGGGAATCCTGTGCAGCTGAAAGTGCTTCAACCGGCTGTCCTGGAAAGCCACATGGATGGGCTTTAGCTTGAGGCAGTGCCCTCAAGATTTGAGCTTGAAAATGCTCTCTCACCACGTGTCCCACTAACAAAATACACCTCTTTGCCCGCCATAAATTTGCCGGAGGCCAGAGGCACCAGCGCAAGCACAGCACAAAAGTATGCTTTTGTTTGGTCTGCAATGTGGTCAAAGCATGCTAGTATTTGACTCACCTGGTGCATGCGGAAACAAGGGCAACCTCAGGGATCTTCCCATGCATGCTCCTGGAGCACGTGCAACCTCTATGTCAGGGTTGACGAGTTGGCCGGTTTGATAAAATAAGTTCGCCAACAGTTTGAAAAAGTTTGAGGTTCGACGAACAGTTCGAACGCACGTTTGCCTGTAGGCGAGGGGCTGGGAAGGGGGTATCAACTACCCCCCAACCACCCTTCTCTCCCTTCCCCCCCCCTTCTCCCCTTTCCCCCAGGCTATATAATCATTGTAATGGGGAAGAATAGAAGTCCTGAGTGGAACCTGGAAAATGGAGAAAGGAATGGGGGATGTTTGGGGGGTGACTAGGGGGTGTTTGGGGGGCCTTCTGCCCCATTTTTGGCACAGGCATAAAGTTCTATGAACTGGCAATTTAAAGTTCGCCAACAGTTTGAAAAAGTTCGAGTTCTAGAATAGTTCTAAGTTGGCGAACTCGTCAACCCTGCTCTATGTACTCAAGACACTCTTGAAATGAACATGATGTCACATCCATTGCGGTGTGCAGGCAGCCGCAGCCACAGCATTTCGTTTTGCGATTCCTACCAACTTGCATGCTCATGCATGCACACAGGACATGGATCAGGCACACCTCAATGATTGGCTCATATGCACACACTCCTGCCAACCCACGTCTGTGCATGCCCACACAATTGCAGTGAGAACAGTTCACAACTTCCTGCCGCTGAGCAAAGTAGAAAAGAGGGAGAGGAAAACCTGTAAGGGATTGGAAGCATGCAGTTGCACAGCTGTTGGGACTTCTGGCAAGGTTTCCCTCCTCTGCTGACCCTTCATATGCACAGTAGTGATCAGAGTTTTACTGGTGAGTGCCTCTGCACCAGAGAAGGCAAGGAGCTACAAGAATCATGATGAAGCATAAGCATTGTAAGTGGACGGCCTCACTGCACAACACCCTAGGGTGAGGTACTACAAGGTTTGGCCGCTCCTTGGAGGGGCCCTTGGAGCCAGCAGCCTTGGGGGCTGGGGGGAGATGGAACACACACATACACACATTTCCACAGCCACGGCCCTGCAGGCTGACTTGCTTGGTCTAGCATTGGCATAGACAAAAACCAGATATTGCGTTGCTGTGGATTCTCTTCCTTTGACGGTTTGCAAACAGCATCGCACTTCAGTAAAATGGTACTAACAGGCTTAAGCAACCACGAAGTGGTTCTACCCTTCCTCTTCCACTAATAGCATGAACAAACATGGAAGATATTTTGCAATTAGTGTGCTGACAAGCCGCGCGGGTAACAAAGCAACTTGAATACCTGGCACCTCGGCCGCGGTGGACTTTGGCTCATTAAATGGTTCTCCAGGGTCATGTGCTTGAAAATGTTGTATTCCAAGACACTCGAAATGTTCAAGAGGCCCTCTATAACCTCACAAGCGCCATATCAAATGTCACGCTTGACCCCGTTTGCACTTTTTGCTCTTGTAATCTTTAGGTATACTTTTGAATAAAAATGAAAGATTTGAAATAATGCAAAGGTAGCCTCGCCATGACCCCAGATGTGAAGGGAGTGGCTAAGGACCAGTAAGGCCTATAAAGCAACTAAATCATCAGTCCAAAATAGCCACTTGTGCACTTTGCTCAGATTATCCTCCCTCCCGTCCCTTGCGTCTGACTTCCCTTGACACTTGAAAACTGCAAATATGCGTGGTTTATGCAGCTTCCTGCTTGGAAAACACGGCCTCGGTAGTGGTTCTCCTCAGGGGAAGTCCCCTGCTAAAATACTTTGACACACTTAGGCCTAGGGATGTGGCTCAGTAAGAGGCACCACTTGTAGGATGGGAAAGCACCTCGTGTTTATACCTTGCTTTGTAAACATACTTGGTAATTGAGCAGGAATGAAATGCAATATACAATAAGACACGGCCTGCAAGCAAAGTACACCAATTTCATGTCGAGGTGCGTGCCTCTCAACACGTAATTTAAACAGAATTCGGTTCCCCCTGATAGGGTATTGGCCTTCCTCCCATAAGGTGTGCCAGGCATGCTATGTTGTTATCAAAAACATCAGCAAGTTTGCCCCGCAGGGCTTTTTAAGAGCCTGGTCCCTGATGGTGTACTCTTTTTTTACGTTATGCTTTCACAAGTTGTTCAACCAGAGGATGCAATATTTCCAGGTTTCTGCACGTTTGCATTGCCTGCATTTACAGCTACTAAAACAAGGATCCTCCACTTGCATTCACAAATTTTGCAAAAACAAATTAATCTACAGCACACATTTGCATGCGCTTTCAGGAACATGGACGAGTATGGTTTGTTTATTTTGAAAAGTGTGTCTGTTGCTTAGCCTCATCGTCAGTGCGCTTTTATTGTATTGCTTTTATCTTCGTACCGCTCAATGAAAGACAAGTGCCCTTATTGGGGAATGGGATGCCGGTGTGCTCAGACCAAGCTTTGTTTGTGGAATTGGAGAGCTGAAGGAGTGTAAACTGTTCCAAAGCGCCTTATGAGGATACAAACACTTGTCCTGGGCTGTTCTGTGTGGCCCCTGTTCCACTTCTGAGGCTGTGGCCCTCAAAGCCCCTCCTAAACTTGGCCCTAGTGACAGACAGGAAAAAAGGCCGCAGGGACAGTCAGGGTAACACGCTCCTTTCTTAAAAATGTGTACTTGGGCAGGTGCTTTGTTGCATGGATGGATGGCATAGAAAACTAACCCTGATTTGGTTGGGTTTTGTCCAGGCCTCCATATGTGCAACACAATAGCAGGTTCTTTGCTTCCACTGAACTTTCAATGCAGGCGCCGTGTGGCCCCTCTTCAGCAGCTCCCCTGGCTCCACCCCCACCACAGCCACCGCGCTCGCACCCAACGCAGCCACCTCAACCTCCACAGCATGCAGGGCCTGGAGGGCCAAGTGCAATGGATATGTCCTAGTATTGACACAGATACCATTAATTTAGGTCCATGATTAAGTGTAAGCAAGCAAGTGACAAGTGGCCTTGAGGAAGGAGGAACACCAGTGCTGACTTGGTTGTAAGCAGAATGGCAAACATCATTTATCTACTGATGCAAGAGAACAGGGAGGGATACGTAGTTGGGGAGATATAAGGGGAGGAAATCTGCATGGGCCACTATGATCACCTTTCGGTTTTACTGGTTTGAACCAGCATGGAGGCTCCAGTCCACAGAAAGGTAGGCACCTCAAAAGCACAGATTGTGCAAGCTTACAGCACCTTCTGTTTCTGCTACTCAGACGTCTTTCCTCAGAACCATAGCTTTCAATGCTAAGATTGATTTTTTTTCTGTGGGCCTGGAGGATGGCCAATATTGCAGCATATTTAGCCCTTGTCAAGAAAACCATAGGCTGATTGAAACTGATTGAAATTGATTCCAGCATTGTTTTAACCAGCATCAAGCTGGCACCAATTGAAATCAATCAAGCCAATTTCAATCAGGTTCCAATCGGTTTCAATCAGGTTCTAAATGGATGATGTCCTACATTATACTTGCTTTGCATTATGTATTTATTACCTATGGTGGTTGGGTCTGCTTTATTATGTGGAAGTGCAGGTTTGTCGGCCATGCTCTAGCCTTGGCGCCTCGCCCGTCCCAAAAATGTTTCAATAAATTTTGTTCCCTTATTCCAATCAGTCCTTCAAGTACTGAGCTGGTACATGGATTGCCTCTGGAGGGTAAAGATTGATGCAGTGCTACAGGAATATGAAGGCCTTCAGTCAAAACGACTGACTGTTAGCCTTTCGTAAAACAGTATCTCATGTAAAAAAGGATAGAGCTCGTTGTTGTTCTGTTTCATGAAGAAAAGTATACCAAGAGACTATACATTGTGAATGGCAGGCAGGTAAGGAGTCATCTGAGGAGCAAAGTTGGAGAGAGGGAGGAGAGGGACAGAGAACAAGGAAGCATATCTCAGCCGAAAAGAGCAGACCAGGAGGTGGGTGCATTTGAAATTAACGTGCTGTTCATCCTGCACAACATCTTGGGCACCCCAAAGATCACAGGTAGGAGAAATGGCGTCCTTCCATGTAGCTTGCTCAACTTGGAGAGGAAAGACACGAAGACAGAATTAGGGAAGGGAAGGGTTACATAGCTGTACCTGCCTGCAGGGGCAGTTTAGCTGAAGCAAAACGTGCCTGCAAAAAAGAAAAAACTACGTAGGCAGAGAAAACTCTCCCTACATCAATTACGGAAAGAGAGACACATTGGCTCAAAGAGCCGTGAGTCTCCCTCACCAGAAGATGAGAGGGGAGTTAGTGTGGATCGGGTGGGTTTCTGGCGGCACGCTGCTCCAGGGCACCAGTGTTATGATGAGTGTTCTTATATTCAATGGCACGTCTGGTAGAGGTGAGTTTGTGCGCAAATTGTACAGAATGGGCATGGAGTTTTTTTGCAAGTGTTTCAGATCTCTGTGAGTCGATCCCTAATTTTTTAAATTGATCAAGGGTATGGGCAATAGGATAGGATAGGATAGGGTTACATAGCTGTACCTGCCTACAAGGGCAGCTTAGCTGAAGCAAAAGGTGCCTGCAACCAAACCAAACTAAACTTGTGCAAATGTCAACTGAAAGCCTTGAGCTGAGTTCAGAAGCGTCAACTGTAAAAATCACACTCACACTGTCACTCTAATGAAACAAGCACGCAAAGTCATGCTCAAAAAACTCCATAAGGCTGTAGTGTTAGGAATATACACTTTTGTGTTTTCACAAGAAGCACAGAAAGTTTGAGAACAGCACCGCTCTGAAAAAGGCCTAAGAGGTATGGGCAATGTAGATAGTCCCACCCACACCCAGGAGGATAGGGTGGATAGTAATCTCTGTACCTTGGAGTTGTTTACACAGTTCGCTGTGTTGTTGCTGCGAGGCTTCTAGCTGGGCACCAGGCCTCGTATCTTCACAGTATTTGATCTCTATTAAGTGAATATAGCGGGCTGGAGTTGTACTAGTCCCCATACTGCGCAGTACCCGGTTTGAAGGTGAAGTGGGTGGTCTGTTTGGGTTAGTTGGGTGAGGAGTGACCAAGATTGCATCAGGGCGGCTAGAGTTGCGTCTGGTTTGAATAGGAATCATGGGTTTGAACAGGTTGGAAGGTACAGCTCGATTAGAGACTTGCTCAGGGATCTGCAGGTCGTGCTCGGCCAAACGGTTTGTGTTGCCCGCATCCAACTGCACAAGATTGGCCCCATAAGAGCCTTCACTGATCAGTTTCAAAATCATCCTGCAAGCAATATTGTGACGCTCAGTTACCATGTTACGCATGATGGGGCATTGGCAGCCAGATAGGATGTGGAGAGCGCTATCCATGTGATGGCAATCAGGGAGAGGGCATGTCAGACTAGTGGATCTTTTATACCGGACTGCATGTTTCTGATTGTATAGGGTGCCTGTGCGGTATTGGAAGACAGTGCGTTTCATTTGAGTTGAGAGACCGGGCATGTTCCAGAAGGCATTGCTAATGTTCTTGTTTACGTGAGGTAGCAAGCTCTGGTAGTAAGTGTAGTAGCCTGTATTCTTGTTAGCATAGCCCAGCTTGTGCTTAGCATGCATATGGGATTTCAGAGCATTTTTAAGGTCTGGGAGGTAGCTCAGACGGGGAGAAGAAGGGTTGGTATGATTTGGCCTAGGATCTGCCTTTTTACTAGCCAGCCAGGTTGTATTGTGTAATGGATTTCCTCCTGGGCCAGCGCTAGGGAGACCAGTATCAGTTCGGTTGCCATCTTTGAGGGAGGCCTGGTACTTAGCAACCTGATCTGCACATTCATTTCCAGCTATTCCAGCATGAGACTTGACCTTGTAGAAGAAGATGTGGTCTTGAGAGGCTCGGGCAAGGTTTGAAACCTTTTTCAGAACATCTCCCTGCACATGATGTCTATGTTTCTCTGGGTACAGGATTTGCTTTCTAAGTTGGTGAAGTGAGCTGAGGCTATCTGTGGCAATATGTGTATAATCATGAGTGAGCGCAGCAGCAATGGCAGCCAGCTCAGCTCTTCCTATGGTATTGGTAATGCCAGCGCCATTAGGTTCGACTAGTTTTTGTGAGTCACTCATAGGATGGTACACACCTGCCCCTATAACTGTCTTGCCGTTCTTGACCTGGCAGCTGCCGTCGGTGTAGGTCCAAGACCTCCAGTCTGCGACTTTAAGCTGGAGGTTGGGGTGGGATTGACAAGGAGCTTGGACAGTAATGTCTAAGGCAGATCTTTGGGGGCCCTTAGAAATCTGTTTTATGTCTAAGGGGAGTTTTTCACATTTCCTTATTCCGGGCATCACTTTATGCCTTGTATTCTGGATGGGGTAGTTACTAACATTCCTAATACGTTCTTTCATTCTGGTGGCTTTGGCTAAATCCTGAAGCCAGGTACTATTCTGGTTATTCAGGTGGACCCTTGCAGCCGTATTCCAGACTGCAATAATTTGTAAGTCCCAGGTTTGCTTGGGTAGGGCAGTTTCCTGGCTGACCCAGGATTGGGGTTTGTCATAGGTAAGTTCGTTTCTTGGAATGGTCCCTAGCTTGTAGCAAATGTGTGGGTAAGCATTGAGGAGTTGTGAATAAGGATTGGTTATCATATGCCTGCCACTTGCTGGCAAAAGCATGAAGGTGGCTGTAGCCTCCGTGTTTAGGATGGCAGAGTAGATAGCATGTCGTAGTGTTAGTTTCATGAACTTCTCATCGTAGATGGGATGGCAGATAGACATCCCGGAGAATCTGGAGGAGAGAGAGTTGTAGTGGGCACCAAACACAATGTCACGGGGATCAGAACTCCAGTAGTGATGGTAGTGAGCGTTATAGTCCAGGGGAGAGGCCATTTTCTCTTGGGTGACATGTGCCCATTTTTGGAAGGCAGAGTGAATGTGAGGTGGGAGGGTCCGGGAGAAGGAATCCTTAATCTTTTTGCTCTGATATTTGTCCTCCAATTTGGTCTTGCGGGCTAGGAGCCCCTGTATCTCAGATGCAAAGCTTGCTGGTGGGGGGCAGATGCCATCATGCAGACCTTCTGCTTTGGACCTGTGGAATGCTTTGAAAAGGACGTCAAAGCGTTGAGGGGTTATCATCTCGACGCATTTGCCATCTGTATTATAGATACAAGCCACTCTAGATTTGTGGATTTCAGGGAGGGTGAGGGTGGGTGGGATAGGTGGTGTGGGGCTTTCAGGCGTTTCTGTTGGGGGATGATTTGAAGAAGGTTCAGGATTGTGCTTGACAAGATCTATCTCTTGGACCCAGAACTCACAGGTACCAGTGGGTTTGATGTCCGTTTGCGGATTGGTAGGGTGTATGTCAAAGATGATTTTGTTGCGAAGTTCTATGTCTAATTTCTGGCTCCAGGTGCTGTTTGTATCAGATTTGTTGAACCCTTGCCTCTCTAGGTTGGAGAGAGTGGAGTCTGCTGTGGGTAGGAGAAGGTTGGGTTTGCTTAGCTGAGATTCAAACTCATGTACGTGCTGGTCAAAAATGGGCCAGCTAGTTTTTAATCCTTCTGGCTCCCATGATGATAACCAAAAAATCTTAAGGAGTTCTTCTTTACACTTAGATGCTCTGATAATTTTTTCTTCGTTGCTAAGGCTAGCACAGGCGGGACAGGCCCAGGCTTCAGCAGTATTGACCTCTTGCCTTTGCTCATCATTATAGCATCCAAGTTTTCTCATGCACTTCCAGTGATACGTACGTTCGCACACATCGCAAACGTACATGTCAAGGTAGGGGGGCTCCGAGTTGATAGGCTCCATGCCTCCGTGATAGTTGCATATCTGGCAACATGCGCATTCAATGTCTGTGCGAGCAGCAGTGCAGATAATTGCTGGTTGGAAGCTAGCTTTCTTGAAGAGAGGCAGGGCCCACTTCTCTATTATCATGGGCTTGTAGTGTGTGTGGTACTGTTTCTGTTGGGGTGAAGGGTCGTTGCACATGTCCTTTCTTTTGGCTGAATAGATCCTCCATTCATCTATATGTGTGATGTCAATGTCATTATAGTAGACAGCATTAATGGCGTGGTTGGCTGTGGCTTCTTGAGCCAGCTTTTTCACTACATTCTCTTTGTACCTCCAGACATCGTTTCCTTGCCAATTTGGAGCTAGAGGGTAGATGGTAAGGATCTGAAGTTCTGCCTCTACATGAAGCAAAGCTTTCCTTTTTCTGTTATGATTCTGGGTACTGCTCTGTGTATTCGAGCTGCTTGGGGTGTTGGGGTGGGTATGGGGAATGGAAGGCACGCCGTTCAGTTGATTGACACTAGATCCCTGAGTATCCTGGCTTAAGTGTTGCTGTGAATGCCTGGAAGCTTGTTTCTTAGTTGAGCGCGTGCGTTTGCTGGGAGGCCCATCCCCATGGCCTTCATTTTGTGGACCAGGCTGACTAGCCTGAAGGATAGGAGCATTGCTAGGAGGGGAAGTTCCAGCGTTAATGGTTTCTAGGTCTAGGACATTTTGCGTGGGAGGCAGAACATTGGATGGAATGGTGTTGTGAGCTGGGTGAACATGGTTATGATGGCTGGGTCTACACTGAGAGCGTGTTCTTTTACTGGGTGGCTCATCCATGGGGGTATCCACAAGAGCGGGTATTACTTCCTGTGTAGGGGGGCAGATTCGTTGTGTGGCTGGCATATTAATGGGTTGGTTGGTATTTTGCAACACAGGTTGGGTTGGATGTGTTGCGCATGAGCTAGGAGGGCTTGCTGTAGGAGCTTGACGAGAAGTAGATACCCTTGGGAGGCGACGTCCAGTAACCTCATGTCTGTAGTGTGTTGTGGATGGAGGTTGTGGTGTAGGTACCACCTGTGTTGGGCGGTTGTCGTTCCTTTGAGGGTGAGCGTCAATGATGACAGAAGGTACATTTTCTTCATTGAATTGGGTATGATTGAGGCCACTAATGTGGGTGTTGTTGATGCGGCGTTGGATTACAGGGACATTGGCTTCTGTACTCTTGTGGGCAAGGATTTTTTGAATTGTTAGAGTGTTCAGCTCCTCCGCTTGGGGCAGGTTGACAAAAGCTGCCAGTCTGTTGAGTGCTATTTTGCATTTGTTGTTCACCCTGGAGTATCTTGTCTGGAGTTGGGCAACTGTGATTACCTTGGTTACGCAGTGGGTTATGAGGTCATGTATCCCACTAATGTCAAGGCTCATGAGGGGTTGTATAATGCAGGTGATGAGGTCGGATAGGTTACGGGGGGGTGGTTTACGTAGCGAGAGAGCTTTAGTGATGATCTTCAGGTCATCATGGAACATGCTTTCCCCTTCCTTTCTGAGGTGGAGTTCACTGAGGTGGATGCTGATAAGCTGACGTGCTCGCATGCAGTGATTCAGTTGCCTTTTTATGCGAAGGTTGGTTTTTACACCATTGTTAAGAAAGTCCATGGACAGGTTCTTTAGTTGTGTAACTTGTTTGGTAAGGAGATGAAGGCTGACTGCACGGTGTCTTGCAGAAGGGTCCTCCAGACTGGATGTGAGCGCAGAGGCCGTGCGTCTGTAATATTCTACACAAATAGAGGGGCGTCCCAGCCCAAAATCATTCACATCCTCGCGTATCATTGCTGCTGCTGTGCTTTTTGAGAGATTATATTTGTGTTTGATGGTTCTATCAATCATTTTGTCCCAGATGATGAGGTCTGCCGGGGTACAGGGGGTGACTGCAAATGCATAGGCAAGACTGGGACTAATGGCTACACGGATCATATCTTTGGCTTGGCGTGGTGGGGTTTGGGAGAAATCAAGGTTTTCAAGCTTTTCTCCCAGTTTGCAAGTCATTCGTTGGATTTGGTGCTTCCAGTTCAAATCCATAGTAAGTTGGACGCCAAGGTATAGGAATGGTTCGTTGGATGGTAGGAATTGGGCTTTCTGCCCCTGAATTTCTATTTTTTCAAGAAGTTGATGGCTGAGAAGTTGGGAAGGTGTGACCCCATTTTTGTCTTTTGGGGGATGGCTGTGAAGGATGCCTGTGTCTTTAGTTTTGCTGCCAGAGATAATGAGTGCTGCCCAGTCTGAGTATAGGGTAAGCTTTTGGGCTTGTACTTTAAGGTCTTGGATTGTGTTTGTAGGGCACAATAGGTCATCAGCAAAGGCGGCGCTGCTCAAGATGTTGGCTAGGTGGGTGTCATGAGCGTTTTGGTTTGGGGTGCAGCTGTGTCGGTATCCACGACCCCCTACATGGAGCCATCGTAGGAGGGGTTCCATGTAGAGCAGGAAGAGAAAGGGTGATAGAGTATCACCTTGGATCGTGCCTCTTTCAACAGGGATTTTTTCGGTGTTTCCTCCTGATGGGAGCCTGATTTGAGTGGTGGCATCTTCGTAGAGATTTTTGACTGTGTCGATTGCATCTGTAGGGAAGCCCAAGTCATACATAATCCAGAGCATCCGGTCATGAGCAGTAGTGTTGAAGGCTGAGGTGAAGTCTACGATGAGGGCATATATGTCTTTGCCAAATGCTTTTGCATCTTCGAGCCCCATGATGACATTCTGGAGCTGGTGGATTGTGTCTTTTTGGTTGCGAAACCCTGCTTGAGTAGAGCTCAGTAGGGAGTGTGCTTCAGCATATTCATAGAGTGTATTAGTGACCATGCGAGTCCACAGTTTGTAGAGTGTATTGGCGAGCCCTATGGGCCTGTAGGAAGAGATTTCTGTCTCTTCCCCTTTATTTTTGTCAATCAGGATAGTATCGCTAGTTTTCCATGACACTGGGGTGTGGCGGGTGGCCCACATGATGATGAAAAGTTTATGGATACATTCTTGGATCACCAAACCAGTCCAAACTGGTGCAACCAAACTGGTGCAACCAAACCAGTCCAAACTAAAAAGCAAAATGAGCTAGAAGCTCAGTCACAGCATTTCAGGCAAGCAGACACGAACTTGGCTAATCCTAGGACATCATCCTGATTCATGAAGTCTCTAAGGCGTGATGCACTGCTAGGGGGTGCAGAGCTAAACAGATGCTGGAACTGAGTGCGCAGTTCTGTCAAATCCTGAGATGGGCAATCTAGGATAACATGCTCTTCGTCTTGTGCAGTGTGCCAGTCGCATTTGAAGACAGAATTAGGCCATGCTGCTTTCAACGTGTCTAGGTAAGTCCAGGTATAAGTATTTGGGCAGAATGTCTCCTTACGGTAAGGAGAATATGTAACGCGTGGTCCTTGGTTGGGAGAGCCCACCAGCGATGATGAGTATATTTTTTGCCGTTGAGATGTCGTGGATGATGAGAGCACAGTGTAAGCACTGCTCTCGCAGTAAGGTGCGCAGGACGTAAGCACAGAGCCATATTCACTGAAAAGAAAAGAAAAGAAAAACTACGTAGGCAGAGGAAACTCTCCCTACATCAATTAAGGAAAAGGAGACACATACTGACATATTTGATTTCTATCAGATACAAATCAAAAACTGCCATGATACGAGGCCTGGTGCCCAGCTAGAAGCCTCACAGCAACAACAGTGAACTTTATAAACAAGTTCAAGGTGCCGAGACCACTCTTCACACAATCCTCCTGGGTGTGGATGGACTATCTCTACTGCCCATACCCTGGATTAGCTTTAAAAACTAGGGATTTATCCGCAAAGGTTTACCAAACTTGCATGGAAACTCCGTGCCCAATGGATAGGATAGGATAGGATAGGGTTACATAGCTATACCTGCCTACAAGGGCAGCTTAGCTAAAGCAAAAGGTGCCTGTAACCAAACCAAACCAAAAATGTGTAAATGTCGACTGAAAGCCTTGAGCTGAGTTCAGAAGTGTCAACTGTAAAAAACACCCACACTGTCACTCTAAATGAAACAGGCATGCAAAGTCATACACAAGAACTCCATAAGGCTGCAGTGTCAGGAAAATACACTTTCATGTTTCCACAAGAAGCGCAGAAAGTTCGAGAACAGCATCTCTCTGAAAAAAAGGTCCAAGTGGCCATGACAAACGTGTTCATGTTATGCTTTGTACTTCAGTCTCAGCATCCACTGTCATAGATGCATTGCAATGCTTCAAGAAGGGTAACTGCTGATACAGCCTGGTGAGTGCACATGTGAACATGAGGTGTCGGTTGCATTGCCTTGTTCAAAGCTCTATAAACAGTCTCCACGAGACTCCAAACACCGTGTTTGGTGACCCTATCAGAGACTGCTGAGTCCATCAGGCCCCACACTAATCCCATACATAGCTCGAGGCTTGGACGGATCTAGGATCCTACCATACCTCCTATTAGGGACCCATGTTGCTGTAATTGCCTGCGCAGTCTTGTGTGCTCGAACTCGGGGCTCTTGGTCTGCAGTTTGTCCGTGCCTCTTGGCTCCTCCAAAGCCACCTGCATGTAATTCTTGTACAGGTGCTGCTGCTCCTGCTGCTGGGGGAGGGCAGTGTTGGTGCTGGACAGGGTTGGTTTCTTGGCTGGTGCGCTTCCGCTTGGTGGGAGTGACTGGGGCTCCTCTTGCTGCAGCTGCTGTCGCTCCTGCTGCTGCTGTTTGTGCTGGTGATGGGGCAGGCGAAGTAGGTGCTTGTGCTGCTGGCCTTGCTGCTGCTGCTGCTGCTGCTGGTGAGGGCGGAGGAGGCTTGAGTAGCTGCTTGAGCTGCTGCCCCAGTCGGCCTGCATTGAGCCCAATGGGCATTGCCCAGACAGTTTCATGCACTGCATGGCAGTTGCGACTCGTCTGGGATTTGGAAAGGCTGGGGAAGAGTGAAAGTAGATTGAACTGCTGAATCTCAGTCATACAGATTTCTTGACCACCGCAAAGCAGGTTTATTTGTAATTCGTGTGAAAGCCATGTGTAAGTGGTCTTGCCAGGCTGTATTAGAGATAGGAGTGACGTGTTTGACTGCGTATATGTCCTACACTCTGTGTAATTGTTGGCAAGCATTCCAGGCCACCCCTGTTGGGCAGCAACAATAAAAGCTATTTTTCTGGTGGCACAGAGCATCAAACCACAAAGGTTTCCTAGTTGGAAAAATGTGTATAGGTGGCATAAAACATTCAAGAGGATTAGTCATGCCAACATCTGGATGGCACGCTGTCTGTATGATCCAACATTTAAAAGTGTTGTATGCTTGATCAATGTCGTTAGATTGAAGATAGTTGCAGAATTTGTGACGCGCCTCAGGAGGTTCCTGGTTGTCTGCAAAATATTCTGCAAATATGGCAGCCCTATCAGGGCGCCAACGTAAAATATATCCCTCTAACTGACCAGGAAATAGAAAAGTGAAGGTTCTAGTTGGGAACATGCGCTTGTCATGTGTGAGATAGACCTGTTAGAAGCAACTTAAAAAAAGAAAGCGGTCCATACCCAGAGGAGAGGTGCCACTCCATTGAGTACAGACCCAGTGAATACTCAGTGAGCAAAGATTTAACATGATTATCATGAGATGATCTCAGATGATATAAAGTCGTCAATCAGCCTTCAAGGCTGATCCCAAGTTGGGAAGTTGAAAACCCACTGGAAATCTGTTTGTTGTCGTTTTTGTTGTTGCTGTTGTTGTTGTTGTTGTTGTTGTTGTTGTTGTTGTTGTTGTTGCTGTTGTTGTTGTTGTTGTTGTTGTTGTTGTTGTTGTTGTTGTTGTTGTTGTTGCTGTTGTTGAAGGCAACTTCAAGTTATCTGGAACCTACCTGGAACCTGTGTTCTTTCTCTGCCTGCCGTACTTCTCTCAGTCTGGACTTCGTGGTGGGGCAGTCATACTGTCTGTGCACCAATGTGCTTACGTAGTTATTGTCTTGCTTAGAACAGCATCAAACTGGATACACAAAAGAGAAGCAGCTCAGTGGAATGGTTTGCTCATCATCAAACGAAAGCACCACATAGTGACGGCAAAAAAAGCTCTTTTCTAAACCGTATGTGTGAAAAGGTTCAGCGGATACAACCGGATGCCTCCAGCAAGTCATGTAGCACTGGAGCTTGTTTGTATCACCCTAATCAGGGCATATGGCGTGGGCTTGGGCTCCTTTCCTAGCAAACAAAAAAGACAAGAAAATGGACACGCAAAAGTCGATAGATGAGGTATAACTAATCTAATACATGCCTTGGTTTGCGCATGCAGGCAAAATATGACCGGGGTAGGGGAAAAAAGGAAAGAAAAAGGAAAGATCTAAGCTTGCTGTTGGGCCGCGTGCAGTAAGGAAAGAGTCTCCCATTGACACCCACCAATAGAGGGCAGGAGATAAATGGACGATGAGTTCAATAAGCCAACCTCAGTGTTTAAAGCCATAATTTGTCACGCATCTTCAGCATGGCCTTGACCTCAAAAAAGCCTTCTACCTATTCGAGAAAACGGACAATTATAGAGGCAGCCATAATTTCAGGCTTTGCATCAAACAATCTAGCTTTAAAAATGGATTTAACAGCTTCATGATGAAGTGGACTTCACTCATTTTGAAACTGAGCCGCATGCTCACAAATTTCTCCATCTCTGAATAATTGCAGCCTCTAGGGAAGGGAGAGCTTCCTCTGCCTACGTAGTTTCTTCCTTTTCTTGCAGCCTCTTAATTTCGTCGGGGATGTGGATTGCCTGCTCCACAGTTGCTTAAAAGAAAGAAAAGACTGTGCAAGCCAGGTTCAGCTCGTGCATTAGAAGATGTTCCCTAAGTAGCAAGTTCTCTAGGGCCTCACCGAAGTTTGCTTAAACAAAAGTTGCAAATTGACACAAAAGGGTTGCAGTCTCCAGTCAAGCCCATGCAGCACGAGATGCATGACTTAGCTCCTCAACATTTGGATGCTTTGTACGCAAATCCAAAACCAAAAATGCATCTAATGTGCTTTAATCTTTGTGGCAGTGCCCTTGCCTTGTACACACTCATACCCCTGAAAGGAATCTTGTTTCAGGCTAGGAGGTAAGGTGAGGTCACATTGCTTTATCCACCTACAAGGGCAGCTGAGCGGAAACACTGAGGCCTGCAACCAGACCTGGCCCAGAAAAGCTCAACTCGTAAGCTTGGACTAGGAAGAAAAGAAAAATGTTTGCTCAGGCTCTGGCAAGGAGGGCCTCACTCTGTTCCCAGCGTGAGTAAGAGACCGACGACTATGTGCTTCATCTTTTGTTCCAGCCTCTACAGTGTGCGCTCCGGTTTCATTGTTTTGCAGGCCTTACCATTGGTATCTGAACAAAATATCCATGGCCAGCTGGCACCTGCAGGGTTCAAAGTGCTCAAAAGTTTACTTAAAGGCTATACAAACAAGCTGATGGATACGTTTTAAAGTGGATTTTTTTTGATTTCAAAACAACTGAAAGGCCATGTCAGCTGCAGTGTGACTTGGAGGGGACTGGAGGTAGAGCCGTGTGGCACAATAGATCAATAGAATCTGCAAAGCAGTGCTCAGATCCTCTAAGTGGAGACGGGAGGAAAGGAAGGAAAGTGCTACAGCTGTTTGCCTGCAAAGATCCTCACGTAAAACAAAACGTCATGACAAAAGTCTGCAGTGACGAGAGTGTGCAAGTTGGTTGAGTTAGTTGGACAGTGGTGTGTCTATTCTTGCCAAGTGTGGTAACACAGCCTCAGCCTCAGAGAAAACTACATGTTTAAAACTTGTAGTAACACCATCCTGTCCTTTGTGTAATTTAAGTCAAGCCTCTAATGTAGGAGCCCATATTTGAAAGCTTTCCAGGCCCTTGGAGGAGGAAGTCAGCAGTGCCACGCCAGTTAAGGGCACAAGTCCAGCATTTGTGCACGCAGCATACGAAACCCAGCTATTTGCCAATAGCATTGCCCTAGCTAAGCAAGAGTCAGGCCGACACTCTAAGAACCTGTACCATGTGCATCAGTGACCTGGGAGCTCCAGCCTAACCCGCTCTTCTCACTTTCTTTTTCTCATCACAGCCTCAGCTGGCCGTGGATGTTGAGACACTGTTATATGGCTACGCTATTTTCTCAGCCTGACAAATTAGAAAGATCAAGAAAGGAACGGCTTGCGTAACTGTACCTGCCTGCGCGCAGCTTAGTGTCATGACGAGAGTCTGCTGAGACAAGAGTGTGCTGCAAATTAGTTGAGCTAGTTAAACAGTTCATTCTTTTATACCTGTGTTTGTGATTCAGGTGACGGGCTGTCCAGACGCCATTATGGCTGCGTCAATTTCTCTCTGCTGACCTGACATTAGCTGCAGCAAAAAGGTGCCTGTAACACCCCCAATTGGCTTGCAAACCATCCTAGGATAGAATGTCGAGAGGAAAAGTTAAGCCTTGAGCCAAGTCCTGGAGTGTTGATCGCTGCAAATAACTTGGCTAGGTATACCTGCCTTGATACCGCACAATGTTCAGGGGAGCAACAGCATATTGTAGCATGGTAAGGTTAGTGAAGATGTTTTTGGGACTTAATTGGGGCTGGAGCAACGGACAACATAGAAACCAAATAATTCAGCAATCGAAAGTCGACCCCATGAAACATTGCAATTGCAAACATAGCATTTTGAGACTGCCTCATCTCACGACCAAACTATGATCAACCTAAGCCAAGCCAATTCTGCAAGAAACAATTATTCATATTCAAGAGGAATATTTGATGATGTCAGTTTCTGACATCATTCGGATTGGTCCGGCGACTGTCCTTCCACAGAATGAATTATTTGAGCTCTTCCAACAAATATATTTGAATTTTGTAGCAAAATATTTGTTGCGCGCAAACTCTCTGGTGCGTTAGACAAACTGTTTGTGAGGGGACGGTCCTCAAAGGAGGGCAGCTGCCACAGCTTCGCTGCAGGAACAGAAATTGAGCTGGAAAATTAACTTACAATGGGCCACTCTGACTAGCATTCCATGAGTGATAGGTCCAGGAACGCATACATCACTTACGCTTTCTCCTTTCCCCTATTTGACTGACTGTCGCAGGAGCTCCATCCAAATCTTTCTGCCATCCGACCTAGGACACAGAGGACCTCTGTGTATTAGCCTAAGGTGTGTGTCAGGGCGAGCAATACGTACCTCAGATCGTTGTCCTGTTTCAACGCATGATCACGCAGGGGCAATGCAAAGAGGTACATAGAGGCAGCACTAGGAGGACTTGCGTAGAGGGATCTTGTAAAGTAAAAGGACAAGCAATCCATAAAGAAGAGCTGAGCCAGCTCTTGACCTGCAGGGAAAAGAGAGGAGACTGGTCTGCAGACAACATGCAAGGGTTTGCCAGCGGCTCACCATCCAGGCTACCCATGGAGGAGACCAAACGCCTGCAAAAGGTGCAAATGAAGAGCATGACGGACATTCCAAGTGCATCACTACGTTACTACTTGAGGCAGCAGCTTAGCGAAAACTGAAAGTTTGCGCTTTTTTTGTGTCAAACTTCTATTGATAATTTGCAAATGCAGTCTCTCCCTTGCTCACTGGAGTCTAATCAGGCCTCTTATCTTGCATGGATTCTTCTGGTACCCTTTCAGATTTGTCAATGCGTGACCAATACCCATGCAAAATACAGGCCTTGCACACAGTGCCCGAAAGGCTCTGCCCATGCTTTTGCAAAGGTTATTTTGCGTAGGTTGAATGTCACATATCCCATGCAAGACATGCCAAGCAACCTGACGTTTTTCTAAAAGGGACAAGCTGAGACAAGAGCTGATCTGGTTACAATTCGGTTGTGTGCCACAAGACTTGCAACAACGACGCATTGCTGACAAGTTGTTCAAAGCAGTTTGAGCGAGCATTGATGACACGGGCTGCAAATGTAGCATATTTGAGTCCATGCCATCTAATCCATGGAATTCATGAGTCACCTGCTTCCCAACACACTCATGTTCTTGCCTCCTTCCTCCTCTCGTTTTAGGATGTGAACGAGGAGTACCATGACCCATATGATGACTGGAGCATCAGGTGTGGGGTTTAAGTCTTAGCCGGGTGGGAAATGTGTTGCGCATCTTACTCCCCTTTTTTTGTATCCAACACTCTCAACCCAGCTTGCAAAAACATGTATTATCAAAAAAAATATGTGATCACTTTTCCAAGGTCAAAAGCTACCACTTGCTGGCATCTTTTCTCTTTTCAACATTTTCAAGTGCTAAATGGCACCCTGAAATGGGCAATGACATCCACTCGCCACCTGCGATGGCACCTTCGATGGCACCCGCTTTTTCATCACACTCAGGGAGGAGCACATCCAGGCCTGCAAGGGACTCGCATTTCCATCTACCTCTTGGCCAACACACTTAAAAGATATTATGTGGGGAGCGCAGGGCCCACTGTGCAGTTTTGCATTGTCCCCTGTGAAAGCCACATACTCATCGGATGCAGAATATCTGTCTTACTTTTAACTCCTAAAATCACAAGTCTTTGCATAATGGAGGTTTGCTTTTCTCATCGTTGCTGCTTTCCAGGGACATTCTCCTTTCATTGTTGCCATTTGTGGTGACATATGCGTTCCGGGACGTTGGTCTGCGAGGAGCCCTTGCCTTTTCTTTGGTTTGGTCCTGGTTCATTCTCCTGTGGCGCTTGATTTTTTCAGACAGCAGGACTAAAACTGTGAGTTGTAGGATCATTCGTTCAAGTTTTGGTCAGGTTCAAAGGCTCCAGGGCTCAAGCTCATTTGGAATTGCTTGCTTTGGAATGCTTTGGCATTGTGGCTAGATAGGCTTCTTTGCATCTAGATTTCTCCAGATGCGAAGCTTTTGTGTCGCAGGGCATAGAGTAATTTTGATTGCAATTGCTTCAACTTTTTTGTTCCTCTGCACTTTTCCCTGCACAGGTATGGCCTCTGCTGGATATCATCGGGTGGGTTTGAAATTTTTGTTGTGGAACGTAGCAAACAATTTTCATCTCTACCTAAATGAGTGAACAATTGTGTTTATTACTGTGAACAAATGCAGCTTCATTGCCTTCCCCATCCTTCTCGGGCTCACTTACATTGGATCTGGCGCCAATGCTGCCGTGAGTTGCTGCAACACTTGCCCTGTGTCAGACTCATATCAATCAGCATTTGTTAGGATAAACAGCATATTGCATGGACTAGGACTGTGATGCCATCCATGGAAAAATCCCCGTCTCTTTGCATCCCTGTTAGGTTTCGTGTTTTCCTTCTGTGCTAAATTGTTGTGCTACTCTTTAAATGCGGATCTTACTGTACATAACTGCAGCTGTTCAAATGGATGACAATCATAATACCCGCAATTCTTGCGTTTGCCATCTTGGTAAGTGTGTTATGTTTCAAATTGAACGTTTAGAACCAATATGTGCAATTTTATCTACCTCCCTTTAGTTTCCTCCAGCAAGAAACTATGACAGTCACACATCTACCTTTCATTGTTCCTGCAGTTGAGCATTGTTTGGCGCCGACCTTTCACAGCACACTATGCTAGGTACCCCAAGTTTGACAGGGGAGGTGCGTACAAGCTTCTTGGCTCCAAAATGCTGATGCTTATTTCTAAAAGGAAATGCGAATAAATGTACAAACCTGCGCTTTGCTATCGTGCTGCAAGCACACACAGGTGGTGGTGTCTGGCACGGTGATGCATCATTCAGGAGGTAAGCACATGTACTGGATCTTATTGAAACTTCCCATAGGACCGTTGGAGTGCAGAGGTGCCAGCGCTTTCAGCCTAGACTCAGCCAGGTTTTTTTTGTTTGCTTGCAGAACTTCTGATTATGCATCACTGGGCTACTTTGCTGCTTTCACTATAATGTGCCTTCTGTCATTGGTAAGTGTTGACTCCTTTGTGCACTCTGCCCTACCGCAGTTTCTCTCAAAACACTGCCAATTGGCTCTGTGTTAGGATAAAATCTCGGTGTTTTAGTTGAATCGGCTATGTTGCTTAAAGGTGAAGAGCATGTTTGCATGCGTGTGTGTGTGTGTGTGTGTGCGCCACGTTGTACCAGCTGTGATTTTGTCACATAGCTCATTCACTTGATCATCCTATTCTGCAGATCCCTGTCCTCACCGGCTGGTTTTCTGGGTATGCTGCACTTTCAATCATTTTCAACTACTTGATCCCTGGTCTACTTTTGGTAAGTAGCCTGACGTTGTCTCTGTGGTACTTCAAGCCCATACGGATGGCTTATGGACGAATGAAATGCCCAGTGTGTACCCTGCTTAAAGCTGCTTCTTTCCCCTTGCTTGAGGCTGCTGCTTTCCTTGCTTTCTTTCCTTGTTTGTAGCTCACAGCTAATAAGCACTGGCATGAACAGATTGGATCAAGCAGAGTATGCTACCAGCTGATTGTGAGAAAAAAGTCTTTTTAATTGTTGTTGAATGGAAGGAATAGAGTATCGAGCTCTTTCATTGATGTTGCATCCTTTACTCCAACTTGCTTGCATGGCTTACAAAACACCTTTGGCTTGACATCGGACACATACAAGCACCCTAGTCTACAAGTATGGTACAATTTTCCCTTTCTTTTGTGTCTCCTCCACAGGTTGCCGCTATCATCGGCCACCAGCTCATGGGCATTTGGTACCGCAGGACTGCCAGTGACAGAGCAGCCAGCGAGGCACGCACTCAGAGCATGCAAGGTATGAAGTTGACTGTTGTGAACATGAAGTGCAGCTTCCAAGTGGCTGTGGTACCGCAGGACTGCCAGTGACAGAGCAGCCAGCAAGGCAAAGAGGCCGGATCCAGAAGCATTTGTTCACCGCCATTTCTGGATCTACGCAATGAGCACCCTCCACAACAGCAGCGCTTCTTGGCATACCTTCAGCTGTTTCTTGTGTGTGTGCATGTTGCAAGCATTGTACACGCTCCAAGTCTCTTATTGTTCAAAGGTAAATGAGAGCACTGTAAACTATTTTCAAGATTTGCTCCACTCTGGTAGCCATGCTGCTAAGAACCTACACAGCAGTCAACGGAGACCAAATGAAATACCACGGTACGGTATGTATTGCAGTGTCCAGCAGCACCCATAGCCGCGCTTCTCCCTTCCTTCTGCTTTTGGGCTTGTTTCTGTTGTTGCTGCTGCTGCTAGGCATATTTCCATTGCTGTTATGCAGGATTTAGGTCTTTCATCTGGAGAAATGGCTTGCTTTGAAGGCCCCTGTACAGTGTGGATTTATGCTGATACAATTACTTTGCTGGTGCTTTCCGGCTTTTCACAGACGGGTTGCGGGTGTTGACAGGTCCTGAGGGGGAATGGTAACAAGCTTATCCTCCCAGCAAGCACACGGAGGTCCCAGCCTCCAGAAACGCTACATAGAATATTTCTGCTTGTGTGCAAGACGTCTTCAGTAGCTGTTTGAGATACAATTTTGGCTTATGCCACATTGTACAACAGTGTGCTCAATGCTGAATAAGCTATAGTGTAGAGGGCGTGGACACAAGTGCGCGTTGACTGCTAATTGAACATGGATGCAAGAGTTGAATTGTTTGGCAAAGCTTGATACAAAACATGTGTACCCCGTTCCAGGCAAACGCCTTGAACTTGCTTATATTTTTCTGTTTGTATGCGCACAGTACACCAGCTTGTGTATCATACAGTGCAAGCTATAATAACTTATCCATTCTACGGTAATTGGAATGGCGTTCCACCTCTTCTACCGGCATCTTTCACAGCAGCATTTGAAGGTACCCTTCACTTGTTAGTATGCCCAGTGCCACTTTCAACCCAGGAGAGAAGATTACATTAAGCTGATGCACTTTTAACCTCTGTCCTTTGTAGGCATAAGGAAATGAATAATCCTATACCATTTATCAGCTTGCTAGTAACGCAACTCTACAGCAACTGTTCTTTTGTTGTTGCTTGCACATCACCAATGCGGTTGCTTGCATATCACCGATGCGCACTGAGTCACTGGCAGCAGGGCGTTATGTGTGTGTTCCTGCTTGAGGACGTATGTTGGAAGTGTTGTTTTCTCAAATTTTTACCTCTTGCTCATGCAGGTGCAGCTGGATATCCTGCTGCCCAAGAGGGTGTAACTCAAGAGGAGGCAGGGACGACTGCTGGGACGGTAGGGACTCCAGCAGGGGGGGAGGCCACATATGCCTCAACTGTGTAAACTTGCACTGCCGCGCATCAAGGCTTCAGCTGTAGCACTGTTGCAATGATTTGCTCAATGCACATTGTACATGCCATTTCCAGCTGGTGGCTAGGGTTTTTGTTCTTTGCGATGCCTATGTATCTGAGCCAAAGTAAAGCTCGTATGTATGTGCAGTAGGTGCTGACTGCTAGAGGTCCTGCATGCAGCACTGCTCCTCTTGCAAATGAGCCAGCCTCTGACAAGCGTTCACCTGATTTTTTTGACAAGCGTTCACCTGACTTTTCATTACAGCTAGTCGCTAATTGAAATATTGTGGCCAATGAGCCTACCTTTTTATTAGTTAGCATTATGCTTCATATATTGTGTATGGAAATCAGAAATACTGGCTTAAGCCATACTTTGAATGCCTGCCACCATGAATGCAGACCATGCCAGCCAGTCTGAAATAGCAAAAGAAACTACAGGAGCAGTGCATGCAATCTGGTGACACTAAAAGGAGGAAAAGCAGACATTGTCTCAAAGCGCCATGAGTCCCCTTTGCTGAGGTAAAAAAGAAAGATTATGCAAGCCTGGTCCTGCTGGCCAAAAGGCCACGTGCATTAAGAAAAAGGTTCCCTGGCTAGCAAGCTAGCAAGGGTCTCACCAAAGGGCCCTCAAACCTAAGCTTAACACAGCTAGCCTAGGAGCCTCTAAAAAATCCAGAACAGAGCTAATGGGGATCTGGAGGTTTGTCGGCCATGCCCCTGGACGCCCGCATTCTACTTCTCCCGCTCTCCACCGCCACATGTTCAGAAAACCTATCCAGAAGACCCTTGAAAAAGAGCAATTTGGATGCTAGTGACTTGGCTTTTTACCTGGTCAGTCCTAAGTTGAAAAGAGATTTAATGGTGTAGCGGTGTAGATTTAATGGTGTAGAGCACAATGCTGGCACATCCACAGCTCCTACACCCAATCCTAAAATCACCTACCTGCCCAATCTCCAAAATGCTCTCAAGTCTCACATGCATACAAAACACAGACTTGGATATGCCAACCCCAAAACAGGCTACTACTCTTATTATCAGAGTTTGTTACCACATGTAGATAAGAAAATCAGCAATGCCTTTAGGAACATGTCCTGTATATCCACACCCATGAAGCACACCATCTTACAATATCGCACAGGCACCCTCTATAACCAAAAACATGCGGTTCGCTTCAAAAGGTCCACTACCCCACTATGCCCTCTCCCAGGCTGTCATCAATTAGACAGCGCATTCCACATGCTTTCAGGCTGCCAAAATCATATCATCTCCAGTATGAAAACCGAACGCCACAATGTTGCTGGAAGAATGATCATCAAAGCTCTTAGCAGAAGCCCTTGGGGAGCAGGTTTGGTTAACATGGACATAGGGAGTGATGATAAGTTGGCACAGCACAACCTTCAAATCCCTGCACATGCATCAAACAGAATAATACCCCCTGTCACGACGAGAGTCTGCTGTGCCGAGAGTGTGCTGCAAGTTAGTTGAGTTAGTTGGACAGTGGTATTTATCCTTGTGGCAACACAGCTGAGGCTGTGTTGAGAGAACTATACTTCACGTAGGAACTCATAGTAACACCATCTTGTTCTCATCATCTTTGTAAACCCAGTCAAGCCCCTAATAAAGTAGCCCATGTGTGAGTAAGCTCACCTAGCCCTTGGAGGAGGAAGCCAGCAGTGCCACGCCAGTTAAGTGCATCAGTCCAGCATACGAAGTTCAGCCTAATTACCAATAGCATTAGCCAGAAAGCCAAGCAAGCAAGAGTCAAGCTGACTCTCCAGAATCTGCATCATATCTGTAAGTAGCTAGAATCTGGTCATGGGATGTCAAGACACTGCTATGGCTGCGTCACTTTCTCAGCCTGACACCCCTTACCTCTTTCCAAGAAATTTTTCTAAGAGGTCTATACTCACCTCCAGCCGTCCTGATGCTATACTGATTACTCCCTATAAAGCCAAACCCACTTCTTCTCCTCCTACCTCCTGCTCACACCATCATGTGCTACGCAGCAGACACAACCCCAAACTAAGGACCTCAACAGCCAACCGCGTGAGGCAACCCCACCAACTGAATGTAAACCAGCGGCATGTGCACTTGATTGAAATCAAGTACTGTGAAGACACGAGGCCTGGACAACAGTTGGAGGCGGCACAGCGGCAGCATGCAGACCTCTGCAAACTCATTAATGCAAAAGTTGTGACTCTCCACACTATCCTTTTGGGTGTTGGTGGGACCTGCTACACTGAGCACACCCTTAACTAGTTTAAACAACTGGGACTTGACCACCAACGCGCCAATAAACTTGCTTGCAAACTTCATGCCCATTCTGTCATGTATGCCAACAAGCTTGTTACCACTAGGCGTGCTATTAAAAACAAGAATACTTCTTGCAGCCAGGTTATGGAGCCGGGTGCTTCTAATAACCCTCCAGATCCCCATTAGGGTCTTCTTTTTGTAGCTTCGTGGTGGAGGGGACTCATGGCTCTTCTGAGCCAATGTATCTCCTTTTCCTTAATTGATGTAGGGAGAGTTTCCTCTGCCTACGTAGTTTTTATTTTCTTTTCTAGTCGTTATAAATACCAGGTAGTGCCAACTAAGATGATGTGCAATGTCACCCTGTTGCCCCTGTTTGGGTTTCTCAAGCTGCGGGTTTGGAGCCTAATTATAGTGCTGGCATGCTGGGTTTTTGCAGCTTTTTGAATGGCAAAGAGGTTGGTTCAGGGCAGAATTTAAATTCAACAAGATAAATGTCCCTGTCTTGAGAAGGGATCTTAGTAGGATCGAGGTGGGCAGATCAGCCTGGGGTTGAGCGCGCAAAGACAGCATCAGGGCGGCTTTGGTGCCAGGCAGAGGAGCCAGTACCATAAGAGTATGTCAGGATTCCATTAATGTGACTTGCATAATGATCCTCCTTGTGTCTCTTTTCCATGCCAACCAATAATACTCATAAACATAAATACATTCACCAAAAATTGATGAAAATTAAAGTACGCCAGATCACTCAGCTGGCTTCAGATCACCCCAGCAGTTTGTTTCTGAGCTTATGGACGTTATGTTGCCTGACATTGACTGAGGAGCAGATGTGCTTGAAGCAGTTTGGAAAGAGCAGGTGTTACCACGCTTCTGCTATGAAGTGAATGCAGCCAAGCTAGGAGCAAGGAATAACAACTACTATAGTAATTCAATAACAAACACGATGTAACGTAACATGCCTGACAATGTGCTTGATTGCCGTCCTGATAAACAAGGGGTTTAACATGAATATGTTTGATCAGACAAAAGGTGTTACATTCTGAAAAGAGAAGAGGAACATAAAGGAACACTCTTAAAGGCTCGCAGCTCGAGCTACCCTCCATATACTATTTCTCAATTGTGGGTGGGGTCATTGACATCTCTCACACAAGAAAAGAATAACCATGCAGGCAGTGAAAACACTCCCCACACCAATTTAGAAAAGAGAGTACCCGGGGCCAAGACACCGTGTCACCCCTTCACCAAGAGAAAAAGAAAGAGGTCAATGGGGATCAGGAGGGTTACTACCAACACCCCTTGCTTGATTTTGGTGATGATAGTTGAAAGCCTTCTTAAGAGCGCGAATGGTGCTAGCAAGTTCATAAGCCTACTGGACAGAATAAGCATGAAGCTTCAGAGCAAGCTCGGTGGCTATATGAGTATCAAGACTAAGCTCCTTAAGAGGTTCCACTGGCAGAGTGTGAGGGGTGTAGATGACCCCGCCCTGTGATTGCTAAATTGAATGGCATGTTTGGTGTTGATGATTTTAGCCTTCTATATTTAGAGAAGCACATACCTCATGTACAAGGAGATGTTCTGAAGACAATATCAAACCTCGCCCGCACCTCTCAAGGTCAAATATATTTTTTTTAAAATGCCAAACCTCACGCTGGAATAGCTGGGAATAAATGCGCAGATAGATTTGCAAAATACCACTGGCAGGCTAGCCTCAAAGATAAAAATCTGACCGATACCGGTATTCCTAACGCTGGCCCAGCGGCAACCCCTTCTACAATATTGCTTGGCTGGCTTGAGACGAGGCAAGCTTTGCATCTGAGCTGCAGGGGCTCCTTGCTCGCAAGGCTATGCTAGAAAACAAGTTCGCTAGTAAAAAGATTAAGGACTCCTTTTCGCGATCCCTGCCAACCCACATTCACACTGCCCTTAAAGAATGGGTCCTGGTACCTCAAGAGAACATGGCCTCCCTGCTGGACCACAACCTACAATACCACTGGTATTGTTGGCAACACTACTGGAGCACTGACCCCCGAGACACTCTCTTTGGTGCCTGTCAGAACTCCCTCTCATCCAGATTTTCAGGCTTCTCTGTCTACCATCCCATTTATGCCAAGGAAGCTATGACTCAGGCCTTACGCCATGCTATCTACTCAGCCAATCTCAACACAGAGGCCACTGCTACTTTCATGTTCCTCCCTGTATGGGGACGACACATGATAACTAGCCCCTATTCCAAACTCATCACTGCCTATCCACATCTCTGTTGTGAACTTGGAACCATTGTTCGTACCAACCTCTGCTACAACGATCCACGATCCTCCCTCAATCAGGAAAAACCCCTTCCTCAGCACACCTGGGACCTACAAATTATTGCAGTCTGGAACACAGCTGCAAGGGTTCATCTAAAGGAACATAACCAAGCTTGGCTACAGGGCCTGGCTACAGCTGTATCAGAAGCCAAATGGAAGCTACGCAGTGTTGGCAACCATTCTACTCTCAATACAGTACATGCCGGCTGATTTCTTTCTTTTGTTTCTCTTGGTGAAGGGGATACACGGTGCCTCAGCCCTAGGTATCCTTTTTTCCTTAATTGATGTGGGGAGTGCTTACACTGCCTGCGTAGCTTTTCTTTTCTTTTCTTTTCTACACGCCAACATGCCTGGATTCAAAACGTGCCAACGCTTCCCCTCTGACAAACAACAAAATTTTAGAAATCCAACCTATCCACACATAGGTAATCAGGAAGGACTCTTTGTACCTAACCAATATAGTCCAACCCTCATGCTCAAAGTCCCTGACTGGCGGACATGTGCTTACACTGATGGTAGCTGTCAAATCCAGAATGGCACACAAGAAATTGAAGCAGGCATCTACTGCCCTCTCACTGACAGAAAAAAATTTTGTTGAGCCAAACGGTGCTGGAATTACCAACACTGTATGTCACACCATCGCATCGGCTCCAGAACCTGGCTGTGAGAAGTATGATTGTGTTTAACAGCACACCTAGTGGTAACAAGTTTGTTGGCGTATATAACAGAATGGGCATGAAGCTTGCGAGCAAGTTTAATGGCACCTTGATGGCCAAGTCCAAGTTGTTTGAACTGATTAAGGGTGTGTTCAATGTAATAGGTCCCAATGTAACAGGTCCCGTTCAATGTAACAGGTCCCATTGACACCCAGAAGAATATATTGGAGAGTCAGTTTTTGCACTACTGAGTTTGCAGAGGTCTGCATGCTACCGCTGTGCTGCCTCCAACTTCTTTTCCCATTCTAGTTTACTTCCCAGACCTTAAGGATGCTTTGAAATCCCACATGCATGCTACACACAGGCTTGGATATGCAGATTGCAAGACAGGCTATTGCACTTATTACCAGAGCTTGCTACTTCATACAAATAAGGGCGTTAGCAATGCCTTCTGGAACGTGAACTGTATCACAACCCAAATGAAACACACAATCTTCAGATACCGCACATTCACCCTCTACAACCATAAACGTGCGGTACGCTTAAAAAGATCCACTAGCCTTGTATGCCCCCTCCCAGAATGTCATCATATGGATAGCGCCCTCCACATTCTCTCAGGTTGTCAATGCCCCGTCATTTGTAACATGGTAACTGAGCGTCACAACATTGTTAGTAGAATAATTTGAAAGTGGTCAGCAAAGGCTATTATGGGTCAAACCTCATACATATGGATGTAGGCAGCGCAGGCCGTCTGGCTCAGCATGATCTGCACATACCTGAGCAAGTCTCTAATCGTGTTATACCTACCCAGCTCTTTAACCCCAGCACTTCTGATCAAGCTAGACACACCTCCAGCCGCCCCATTGCTATCTTAGTCTGTCACGTTAAATCATGGTTATTGTTGAATCGTTGCACAACCTATTGTGTGAGGTGTGACCTCAGGCTGTATCTAAGTGGGGTTCTTTTATTGGATGCTCTATCTCATTCAACCTTCTGTTCCACTTTCCATTGAGGTTTGGCGCTGTTTCTGTTATCCCTGGCCTTGTACCTTGTCTCTGATGTAACTTTAACCTGGTGAAGCTGGTCTGGAAGCTGTGTCTGCCCCAGACATTCTCTGCGTGCTGCAGCCAAGCCAGCACCGTTCAGCAAGACCAAGAGCAGCTTAGCAGCAACATGAAAAAGAGCTAAGTTGGTTCACTTGCAACTCCAGCCAACAGCTCGAGCGTACCTGTCCTTTGTTGCATGGCTATTGGCAACCCTGGACGTTAAGCATTTCATGTGTATTACCTGCTATTGAAACAGTAAATGTGCAGTGATGGTAATTCAGCATGACAGGTCATTCCTTGCCCTGCTAACTGAAATAGACCTCCTACTCCCCCCTCGCATCAGGTGTTCCGCAGTATGAGACGTAATGATGAAGTAAGAGGCAGCACAACTCCAGCCAGGCAACTTTAAAAATTGAACATCCAAAACCACCATATCCACTTGATAGAAATCAAATACTACAAAGATACGAGACCTGGGTTTAGCCTGACCAGCCAGAAGCCTTACAACAACACAGTGAATTGTGCAAACAACCTCAAGTTGCTGAGATCACTTTCCACACAATCCTCCAGGGTGTGGGTGAGACTATCTATACTGCCCATACCCTGGATCAATTAAAAAAAAGGGATTGACTTGCAAAAGTCTACCAAGCTTGCACGAAAGCTCCGTGCCCACTCTGTGCAATATGCCCACAAGCTTACCTCAACAAGACATGCCATTGAAAACAAAAATACCTATTATAGCTGATGCCCTTGGGCCGCATGCTGCCAGATACCCACCAGACCCACACGAGCTTCCTTCTTACCCTCTGGTGAGGGAGACGTCCGGCTCTTTGAGCCAATGTGTCTCCTCTTTCTTAACTGATGTAGGGAGTGTTCTCACTGCCAGGCAGTGCCTACATGGTTTCCTGGCTGAAGGTCGCCCCCCATTGTGACCATTAACCATTTGAGACCTGAACAAAAAAAAATCCACATATCATCACTGATGTGTGCTCTCCCAACAAAGAAAAAGAAAAGAAAAGAACACTACGTAGGCAGTGAACACTCCCTACATCAATCAAGGAAAGGGGGCCACATTGGTGCACTGACCATATGACCCACCCACCACGAAGTTCAGACTGAGAGAAGCACGGCAGGCAAAGAAAGAAGACAGGTCCAGCAACGAGAAAGAAAAGCAGGATGATAGCTGAAAGACTGGGGTTCCAGACCTTAAACAGCAAGCAGAGTCAGCACTGTCAGCCTTCCAACCAAGGAAAGCCATGCCCAACAAAGAATGCTCGTGTTATGTGTGTTCTTCCCAAGTATCTGTACCTGGATTTGCCCAAACATCGGGCGCAGTGTGGCCCGACTTCGCCTTTCTTTGGCTAAATTATATACACATATGCTTCCTTCTTCTCTGGTCCTCTTTTTTCACTCTCCAGTGCCTCTTCCCAAACGGTTCCATACCTGTCTTCTAATCACCATGCATCCTGATGGAGTGGATACATTTTTTAATGAAGAGCGACAGTGTGTAATTCTCTCTAGCATTTGGCACTTCTGAACTCAGCTTAAGGACTTGTTGCCTTCTCCAGTTGACACACTTGTTCACAAGTTTGGCCTGGTTCGGTTACGGGCACCTTTGTTTTGCTTCAGTTAAGCTGCCCTTGTAGGCAAGTACAGCTATGTAACCCTATCCTATCCTAATCACCATGCACAACCCTTTGATATGCTCACTTTCATAAACCGAAAACAACAATGAAATTGAAAAAAAAAACAATAAACTGTACCCTTTTATTCATGAGGAGCTGGAGCATGTTGCTTTCTCTGGTGATGCTATGAGTGCTTGCTATTTGAACATTGTGTTGAACATCATGATGTTGCTTTCTTGGTGCCGCTCTCAGAGCTGAACTGCTGTTCACACATGGTGCATCAATGTTTCCTGGACAAACTTTTCCTCCCCAAACAGAGACGTGTCAAACCCCTTCATTTCGCTGCTTTAAATGGAGACGTTTGACTCTTTTGTTCCACCTGTTTGCTATGTCTTTTCTGCCTTTTCCTGCACATGTGAGACACTATTTTCTTCCCTTATTCGGTTTTATTCGTTCAATAGGCTGAGCAGCCAAACATACTGGCTGAATGCTGAATTAAAATTATCATGCATTTTTTTTACGAGCAGGCCAGGAGTCAGTCGTTCTGACTGGAGGCCTTCTTGGCTTCTGTAATCTGTAGTATGTTTCCCTTTTCTGTCCCTAGGTATTCGTATCCTGATTTAGGCACATGCTACGAAACATAGCGTGCTTTCGTACACATGCAAACACACCTTGGGAGTTGAATCATCACTTTGGCAGGAGCATACGTCTGAGTGTGATGGATGGGGATAAAAGGGCAAGTGTGCATCCAACAAATGGAGTCAAGCAAGGTTATCCCCTGTCCCCTCTCCTGTTTTCTCTATACATCAATGACATTGGCAGAGATATTAGTTAAGGTATCAGAGGTGCTGTGACAGGGGATGGAGTGAATGGCGTTCCATACATGCTATATGCAGACGACTTGAGTTTAACTACCAATGACCCAGGTGAAATGCAAGTTATGCTGAATAAATTACGAGCTTATGCAATAAGAAAGGGGCTGACTGTCAATACATCAAAGTCAGGTCATGCATTTTAATAGTAGGTCGTGTTCTTCTCTGCCTACTTTCATGTATGGAGACGTGGCTCTTCCAGAGAAAGAGCAGTTTTGATACCTCGGTATGCTCGTGGACAAGCACATGAATCTGAAGGTGTCTGAGGAGCATGCATGGCTGCCCAGCAAAGGATCAAGGAGTTTGTGCATGAACATGATCTCAGGAATAGGCCGCATGCTCTGATTTGGCCCTCTAAGGTGTATGGCATTCCAGCTGGGATGTACGCATGCTAAGTGTGGGGTACCGAATATTTACGAGAAGGCAGTGAGTTCAAAAGCCAATTGCAGAAAAGGCAAGCATGCTCTTTAAGGCGTTTTCTAGGTGTGAAGAGTACTGCCATGAACTGACCAATACTGAGAGAGTGTGGCCAAGAGCCTTTGCAGTTCTATTGGTTTAGGGCTACTGTCAAGTTTTTCAACAATATGCTTGTTTCTAACAGTGAAACACTACGCCAAGTGCTGAAGGCAGATTTACACCTTGCTGATATGGATGAGTCCTGTTGGTCTGCACATGTGCCTTAGTCATTTGGTGGCATGCGCAATGAGGAGGTGTTTAAACAGCAATTGCTTGAGTGCTTCCAAGATACCCATGCAGGATTTTTTTAGGGGATTTGAGGTACAGACAGCAAAAGGTTTGGAGTGAAGCGGACGGCCTAAGTCCCTGAGAGGTGAACAGAAAAGCAGTGACTTACCATCATTGGTTTGGGAAACCTTTAAATCAAACAGCACGCACACCCTTCTGTATCCCATCATATTTATTTAAGGAGCTGGATAAAGGAGTCTTGAGGAATGTGAGTAGGTTTAGGCTTCATGCCCACTGCTTGAAGGTCGAGCCCTGTAAATGGTTGGGTGGTTAAAATATTTGTGATAAGTGTGGATGTGCTGAAGTCCAGGACGAGAAACATGTTCTTTTCTATTGCAATTGCTGTGAGTTGTGTGAGCTGCGCAGAAGATACAAGGACCTGTTCATTGAAGTTTTTTGTGTGTGACTTTTGCAATTGGCAATTCTGAACTCAGCTCAAGGCTTCCAGTTGACATTTACACAAGTTTGGTTTGGTTACAGGCACCTTTTGCTTCTGCTAAGCTGCCCTTGTAGGCCGGTACACCTATGTAACCCTATCCTATCCTGTTCATTGAACTTTTTAAACCATTACATACTTTTGCTCAGCTTCCAAACACTGATTTTTTCACTTTTCTTGGCGAGCTTTCACATTTTGACTGATTTCGAGGAAAGAAAAGAAAAAGAAAAAACTACGTAGGCAGAGAAAACTCTCCCTACATCAATTAAGGAAAGAGAGACACATTGGCTCAAAGAGCCGTGAGTCTCCCTCACCAGAAGATGAGAGGGGAGTCAATGTGGATCAGGTGGGTTTCTGGCAGCACGCTGTTCCAGGGCACCAGTGTTATGAAGAGTGTTTTTGTTTTCAATGGAACGTCTGGTAGAGGTAAGTTTGTGCGCAAATTGTACAGAATGATTTCGAGGTCAATACTTTTCTAAATCAAGTCTCGCACAGATTTTCAAAATTTCTGTCTGAACTGGTTTCAATCTTTGATGCTGGATGAGAATGTTTCACCAGCAGCCGATCAGCCAGATTCTCGGGCTGTAGGCCAACCCCCCTTGTAACCCTGAGAGTGTGATAGGTGCGACCAAGGAGGACTCCAAGATGAGAAACATGCTTTGCTCAGCTCTTATTTTTTACGAATCTGTGTGTTCACTGCAAGTCCTTCTAAAAAGAGGACTCTCGCAAACCTGTTCTCTGACTTCCCCTCTACTCACTGAATCTATATGGACGAGTCAGGCACTTTTTACTTTTCCCAAGCAGGATGTTTTCCATTTCTTGCAAGCAAACTGCCTGACATTCACCATGTACAGCCTTATCATATCTCTTCTTTCTTAAATCAAATCAGTAACAAGCTTTTACAATGCCTACATACATGTACTTGGATCTTCCCCATACAATGCCTAAATACATGTACTCGGATCTTCCCCATCATGTCATTCGCAACACTGCCAGATTCAGGCTGCGGGTACACGCTCTCCGAGTTGAACGGGCTACTTGGTCCAATAGTACTTCTCCGGTCTGTGATATCTGTGATTCTGATGACATACAAGATGAAAAACATGTGTTGTTCAGATGCTCCAATCCCCAGGTCTGCTCTCTCCGTCAAAAGTATGCCTCACTTTTTGAGCACAACTTCTCTTTCCTACACCTCCGCATCTCCCACAGGATGTCCTGTCTAGGCACCATTCACCATGTGAATTCCCAGGATATCAATACTTTTCTAAACCAGGATAACAACAAACTTCCTTTTTTTCTTCATGATCTCATGTGTATTTATGAACAGGCTAGCAGTCAAACGTCTTGACTGAGGCCTTTTTTCCCTTGTAACCCCTTGTAACAAGCTTTTTCCTTTCTATATGAATTATTGCTTTTTTATGAGCAGGCTAGCTGTCAACCGTTTTGACTGGAGGCCTTCTTATTTCCTGTAACCTTGCAAGCACACTAATGAGACTGATCTATTCATTTCCAAAATCATGGATATTTTTCATCTAGTTGGAACAGTTGAGCAGGCTGAGCAGCCAAACTACCTGGCCGAGGGTCAAACCCCTTTGTAATCTGTAATATAAAATATCCCCTCACCGATCTCAGCTAAGCTACCCTTTCAGGCTATGTAACCCATTTGTTTTTGGACAGGCTATTTCGGAAGGATCCGGCAGTGCACGCTTTACTAAAAAAGCACACCAAGCCTCACACAACCCCTGTGCCTGTTCCAGCTTGGCATGATCACTTACACAAACACTTCAGAGCAAAGAGGACATTTGAAGAGTCTCGCCCATCTGCGAGGGATATGGCTGTGCCACTGGGCCGGCGCAACCTTCCACCTGAGGTCCTTCTCAGGCGCAGTCTGGGTGGGCTCCTGAGCCAGATGACTTTGAGATCCCTGATGTATCTGTGTTAGAAGGTATGTTGGGTAGTGAATTTCAGAAGTTGAATGTTGGTGCCTCTTCAGGCTTTGATGCGATCCCGATTCCTTTTCTTAAGCATGCGTGCTTGCCAGTGCAGTGTGGGAATAAAACCAAACAAGTAAATGTGCTGGTGCCTCTGTTGGCTCGTCTTTTTAAAGTGTTGCTGACTGAAAGTAAAGTGCCTGCGTGCTGGAAGGTTGCCAAGTTGAGCCCCATTCACAAAAAAGGGGAAGTGCTGAAACCTGGGAATTATAGGATGATTGCGGTTAGCGGTGTAATGTATAGGATTTATGCTAATGTGCTGAAAAATCTGGTGACAGATTGGTGTATGAAAAAGGGAAAGATTCCGGACACGCAGTTTGGCTTCTTTCCAGGAAGGAGCACTCTGCATCCTCTGTTCATTCTGAGGCACCTCAAGCATGCTGCGAAAAAATTGAAGCCACGGAATTCTTCCAGATTGCACGTTGCTTTCATTGACTTTTCTCAAGCTTATGACACCGTGCCCAGACAGCAGCTTTGGTCTCACTTGCAGCGCAATGCAATGCCGACTCCTCTGCTCAGTGTGATCAGAGATATGTATGATAATGATGAGTACATTCTAATGGATGGTGAGAAAAGGGCGCGCGTGCAGCCATCGAACGGTGTTAAGCAAGGTTGTCCTTTGTCCCCCCTTCTTTTCTCTCTGTACATCAATGATATGGGCAGAGAGATAAGTGAGGGCATTGAGGGTGCTGTAACTGGTGATAGAGTGAATGGTGTGTCCCACATGATGTACGCTGATGACCTTGGATTAACTACGAATGACCCTGGTGAAATGCAGAAGATGCTGGACAGACTCCGTGTGTATGCTCAGAGAAAAGGGTTGACTGTAAACACAGCTAAGTCTGAGGTGGTGCACTTCAACAGTACGTCTGTCTCTCCTCTGCAGAATCCTTTTACGTATGATGGAGTGGTCCTTCCAGAGAAGGACAGGTTCAAATATTTGGGAGTGCTGTTGGATAAAAAGATGGATTTTAAGGTAGCTGAGGAGCATGCAATGCGGCCTTATATGGCTGCACAGAGAAGGATTTCGGAGTTTGCCAAGGGTCATGACCTGAAAAACAGGCCTCATGCTATGCTCTGGTTGTCTAAGGTGTATGGCATTCCTGCTGGGATGTATGCGTGCCAGGTGTGGGGAACTCATTACTTGAGAGAAGGCAGTGAGTTTGATAGTCAATTGCAGAAAAGACATCTGTGTTTCTTGAGGCGCATTCTTGGAGTAAAGAACAGTACTACAAATTGGCCGGTGTTGAGAGAGTGTGGCCAGGAGCCTCTGCAGTTCTTCTGGTTCCGTGCCTCCATCAAGTTTTTTAATAGCATGCTTGACTCCAATAGTGAAGTTTTGCGTCGTGTGCTGAGGGCTGATTTAAGTCTGGCTTCTTTTGATTCCTCTTGCTGGGCTGCTGAAGTCTCTAATGCTTTTGGTGGGATGCGGAATGGTGATTCGTTCAAACAGAACATGCTGAGAGCTGAGAAAATCCCCATGCAAGAGTTCATTGGTGATTTGCGATACAGACTGCAGAAAGTGTGGAGAGGGGCCGATGTTTTTTGTCCTCGTGCAGTTAACAAGAAGGCAGTGACGTACCATAAGTGGTGTGGGAATTCTGAGAGTGGTCCCAGAGGTGCTCCTTTTTGTATCCCCTCGTATCTGTTCAAGGATTTGGACAAGCATGTTTTGAGAAACATTAGCAGATTTAGAGTGCGTGCTCATCACTTGAGAGTGGAGTCTGGTAAATGGCTTGGGTAAATGGTAGGCCACCATTGTAAACCCTTGTGGAGTCTGGTAAATGGCTTGGGGGTTCAAGTATCTGTGATAAGTGTGAGTGTGGGGAAGTCCAGGATGAAAAACATGTGCTTTTCTTTTGCAAATGTACTGAGGTGCGTGAGCTACGCACGAGATACAAGGACCTTTTTGAGGAGATGTTTAAGACTTTGCGTGTGTTTGCTCCGCCTTCAAACGCTGACTTTATTCCATTCTTGGCTTGCCATCATACTATCACTGATTCGGATAGGATAGGATAGGATAGGGTTACATAGCTGTACCTGCCTAGGGTATGCCAGCTACGGTACAGCTATGTAACAGGTACAGCTATGTAACCCTATCCTATCCTATCACTGATTCTGAGATCAATGCTTTCCTAAACCAAGACTCATACAGACTTCTTAGATTTGTGTCAGACTTAGTCTCAATTTTTGATACTGGTTGAGCTTGTTTCACCAGCTGCCATCAGCCAGAGTCTCGGGCTGTAGGCCACCATTGTAAACCCCATTGTAACCCATTTCATACTTTAGGAATGTTTGGAGGTGAAAATATCTTAATCCTTGTAAAAATTTACATCCTTGCTCAGATCTATTTGGCTTACAATTGAAGGCTGAGCAGCCAACCTTCCTGGCTGAAGACTCAACCCCAACGTAAACCTTATATCCACCACCATCAAGCCGTTTAATCAAATCAGAAATGACCAAGGCAAAACGCCAGGTTTTCATGATTTACACTAACATCAAGTGCGGCAGGCCATGCCAGCTAATGCACCACCATAACAGCTCGCCAGCTGTAAAACTCGGGGGGAGAGAGGGGAGGAATTGTACACACGAATGCAGCCAGGAAACCAGTCCACATCTGCACTTTCACTTAGATGTCCTCCACAGTCAGGCCTGCAGCAAGGAAAGCAGGCAAGGATGTTGCAATGATGGTGATCATAAGACAAGCATGCCAAGAAATTTGGACGGTGGTTGCAAGTAAATTGATAAAGTGCATGGGGCTGTGTGCTTGTCTGGGGGCAAGCTGATCATTCACTCAAGCATTGGCAAAGTCACATCAGCACGGGTTTCATGGAGACAAGTGCACAATTCACAACCAAAGTAATGGTTGTTTGGTAAGCTAAGAAAACGGGGCTAAATTGACAAGCAGGCATAGGGTGTGGTTAATAGGCACACGAAGTTTGATGGGGCTAAAGAGCTGAGTGCCCATTGCAGAATCACCGCACATAAGTAGCATCTTTTTTCCCGAGCAGTGACTGCGTGTATATGTCGAGAGCATGTCTGTTTGAGGGTGCACAGTGCATGGTTGTGGAAATCCATGCTTTCGGACGGCTGGGAATTGAATGATTGGGAACGCCCATACCCTAGCCAAACCATGCAGCACCCCCTCTCCCAGAGGACAGGACAGATGCTACCAACAGACACTGCATATCAATCGCAGCCAAGCAATGTTGATTCCTTGAGTGCGTAGCTGATGCCTGGTGTTACCAAGACAAAAGCCGTCGAAAAAGTGTCATGATGCTAAGGTAATATTCTCTGCCCTGCGCGGTGGCTGCGGGCTTTCATATTGATGTTATTTTTGAGGGTTCATAGTTGTACGTTGTTACAAAAAATTGGCAACATGGGGCAGACCCCTGCGAGGAGCATATGCAATTTAGTATTAGATACTCATGATGCAGTCGCAGGAAATATTTTTGGGGGTTGTGCAGTGAACACCCTGCACAGCACATTCTTTTCTGGGTCAACCAATGTGCACTCAAATGCATGAATCAACATGCCTTCTCATTCCGTAATTGCTGCGACTAGGCAGTGGGCGCACCAACTTGCCTTGCCTGTATGAGCACTTTTCTTCCAGAAGCCCTTACATAGAAGCCTCAAACTATTGGGCCGGAAGCAACGCTTGGTGCCCATCACCAGCCCTGAGGGGCGCGCTTTTTGGTTCCTCATTGGTTCCCCTCACCTCCCCGTACCTAGAAGTGTAGCTTCCTCCATGTCATGTGCACCAAAATGTTTGACTGATGATCAAGCTCAGTGGTAGAATGTCATGAAAATTGCGCAACCAGGATCACTCAGCGACTGTAACCCTCCAGAGTTTCCTTGTGCCAAGAAGAGCAAACTCAATTCCAAAACAGCAAGTAGCTGTGATGAGGGGATTTGTGCCCATACATGCAGGAGAAAGCTTCCAGGAGCCTAACAATCAATGGTTTCCTCTCCCTGCTGTCAATCTCCAATTTCATAGATTTTCCATTGCACAAGGCCTGCCACCACCAGTTATAATTGAACTAGTGTGCATGAGCACTGTAACAAGGAAGAGAGATTAGAGAAGTGATAGACCCTGTCCGTGAAGGACAGCAATTGTACCTGATGGGTAATTCAAGGCATGAGCGGCCCTGGTGTGCAGCAGAGCCTACTGCTTCTTCCCATGGCAGACGCAGCTTCTGGCCACCATGCACAAACAAATGGTGCAGGTGCATGATGGTGTCTGCCATCCATGTGCACATGCCTAATGCTCAAACAGAGCATGCATGACTTAGCATTCCTTGGACCTGAGACCGGCATGCTTGCCTGACTACGGGGGTCATTTCCAAGTGGAATGGTCTGCTGCAGGAGGCGCGCTGTCACCCTTCCTACCCCCCTTCAGCCATGCTGCCCACCACTCAGGTTTGCACCCCGTCTGGCTAACAATTCAGCCCTGTGTCTACAGGAAAGGGCTGCTCTTCCTGTTGCTGCCTGCCTTGCCAAGCGCCCTGGCCCTCGCCACCAAACCAAGCCAAAAAACGAGTCACACCCCTTCAACACCCAACGCACGGACCTGGGGGCAGCGATTGCCTCAGCTTTTGCGCCTTGTCGCTGTCTGCCACGCACAGCGTGTACAGGTACCTCTGGCAGCGGACCTTGAACTTGGTCGAGGTCTTTGCCTTCTTGATCTTCACGGACCGAGCATCCTTCCTCCGGGCTGCAAGCATGCGTGATACAGTGACAAAGGAGCTTACTTGGGGACGCCGTGGCGTGTGTTGGGGCAGCAACACGCAGGCACTGTCTGCTGCTCAAAGCCGGCAGCAGGCTGCAAACAGACATGCACACAACACACGCATGCACTGACCTGTGAGGAGGAATTCCTTAATCTCGGTGATTTGCTTAGGCTGCAAGATGGGTGGGAGGAGGGTGGTCCATCAGCCATGCTGGTGAAAGAAGGGAAGCAAACACAAAAGGAAGGAGGAGCCTCACCATCTTCAACCCTGTTCCTGGCTGGATGAATTAAATGCGAAAGGACGAAGGCGGGAACTTGGGTCAAAACATTCTACTTTTGGCAGCGTGCTTTTGGGTGCAGCAACAACTGGACATACCTGGTATGCGTTTCAAAAACAAACGGAACAATTTTTTTAAAGAGTACCCTTATGCTGTGTAGCATAGGGGGCAGGGTGAGCCAAGCAGCTCAAGGTCGTCAGGCCAAGCAAGCATCCAGACAGCTAGGCAATGGAGCACTCCATCAGAATTGTTGCAAAAGGATCCTGCTGCCTCCTGTCAGAGCCAATGGTGCTGATGAACTGAGTCCGGTCAGTCATTTGGGAATTCGCATGCATGACCCTGCATTATACCTGTCAAGTGTAGCAATTGGGACTCAGAGCATCATACCTTTTAAGTGCAACAAGTAGGCAATGGCCATGTTTCCTGTTTACACTGCTGCCCTTGATAATAACATGTGTGCAAGGTCTGGCTTTTGACCATGACATGCAGGCACCTGCTTGCACGCACGCCCACGCGCAGCTCCCCCCAAAACACACATACACACACTTGTACACGCACACGTACACACGCATACTCACAACTGGCACATACACACACACGCGCGCACACACACAAGCATGCCTTAGCTTTCCTAACCATATCTCTATTCAAATTTGCTTGCACAGAACCCTCTTGAGGAGCTGAGGAGCACTCGGGACATCAACAAGAGGTAAGTCATGTGGGGTCAATTGAGCGGATCCTTAAACGTATGATCTCAAGGTGTGTGGCGTTGGCGAAAGCTTGTTTTGCTTTATGAACACATGAAAGCACATGGCAGCAAACAAATTGCTTGGCATGTCTGTGTGATAAGCCTTCATGGGACCCCCTGCGCTCAAGCTGATGCCTGTTCACATACAAATGGGAGCATATCAACGCGTCCTTCCTTTACACTGATATTGTGCGTGCACAGCTGCAAGCCTCCTCTGCTTGATGCTCGGAAAGCTCCTTACAAGCTGCAATGTGGCACCTCTTGCCTTTGCACACAATGGTTGAAAACCCAATGCATCATTGTTCTGTATGCATTCAAAGCACGAGATCATCTATTGAGACCACACCCATCCTTTCAGATGTGCTCTCATCCAGCAGCTAGATTCTGGCTGGAGACAAGCACACGAGCAGTACGTTCCAACAGCCACTGAGGAATGCGTGATCAAGGAGCTCGGGCTCTGGTGAGCAGTGTTTTGAGATTCATCCTGTAAGGAGGGGATAGGGTTACATAGCTGTACCTGCCTACAAGGGCAGCTTAGTTGAAGCAAAAAGGGGCCTGTAACCAAACCAAACCAAACTTGTGTGTAACTGTCAACTGAAAGCCTTGAGCTGAGTTTAGAAGTGTCAACTGTAAGAATCACACGCACTGTCACTCTACATGAAACAAGCATGCAAAAGGCCTGTAAGGCAACTGCTGAAACTATTTGAACGATACTTGTACACACCAAGCCTTCCCAACCTGTGTACCATAGTGCTTTTAGATAAACCCGCAAAAAATACTGCTTTTAAGGGATGCGGGATGAATGCAGGACAAGCTAAAAAAGTAATTTCAGGGGCTGCGGAAAAATGCAGGGAAGTGGAAATTATAGAATTGTGTAGGGTTGAGAAGGGGGCTACTGACCCTGTGAAATAGCAAATAGTAAGCATTGAGAGGGGTGCGGGATTGTGGAAAATTATTTTTGGAAGGATGATTACCTGGCAGAATGGTATGAGCAGCTTGGTGTACTCCTGCCTGTAGTCCTGTCCCTGCATCTCTGATCCACATGAGGAAAGAAATCCAAGCATTGCAACTTTCCTGTTCGTTGTTCGTGGGAAGCAAGCTTTGCTTGCCCAGAAGGCTTGATTTGCTTGCGGCCCGCAATGGTCGAGGACCTGCCCTTGTTGCTGCATGTCAAAGGCCCTGCACCACCTCCACCTGCATGTCAAATGCCCTGCACCATCTTCAGGTGCAGATTTGTTCCTTGCCCAGCCCCCATCTGCATCACATCCAGTCAAAGGCCCTGCACCACCTCCAGCACCACCTGCACCACCTCCAGGTGCAGGTTTGTTCCTCATCCAGCCTCCATCTGCTTGGTCGGCCATGAACTCCCTACCACCTTGTCCTCATTCATGGCTCTGCTCGCGCATGGGCTTGCACCTGCAGGAAGCAGACCGTGATGTACGTAGCCATCCAAACGGAGCTGACCTCCTTGGATGCAGAAACCCAAGTGAGGCCTGCCATCAAATGTTTGAAGCAGGCCAACTTGGAGCCTCAGGTGCGAGCATGATGGCATCAAGCGCTGCCAGGGCCTCAAGGCCTGCCATCCAATGCTCCCATGAAGTGCTTGAAGCATGCCAATTTGAAGACTCAGGTGCGAGCATCAAAGCATATAGTGCTGCCAGGGCATCAAGGCCTGCCATCTGATGCTCCCATCATGCGCTTAAAGCAGGCCAACTTTGAGACTCAGGTGCGAGCATCAAGGCCTGCCATCTAATGCTCCTATCAAGCATTTGAAGCAGGCCAACTTGGAGCCTCAGGTGCGGGCATCAAGGCATCAAGGCCTGCCATCAAGCGCTTGAAGCAGGCCAACTTGGAGCTTCAGGTGCGGGCATCGAGGCATCAAGTGCTGCCAGGGCATCGAGGCCTGCCATCTAATGCTCCCATCAAGTACTTAGAGCAGGCCAACTTGGAGCCTCAGGTGCGGGCATCAAGGCATCAAGGCCTGCCATCAAGCGCTTGAAGCAGGCCAACTTGGAGCTTCAGGTGCAGGCATCAAGGCGTTGAGTGCTGCGTGGCTATCAAGGCATCAAGGCCTGCCATCAAGCGCTTGAAGCAGGCCAACTTGGAGCCTCAGACGCAAGGAGTCGCGTCATGGTGTCTCCTGCATGGTCACCCGCATGGCGCCTCCTATGAGTCAACCTCCGCAGCCTGCGCATGGTGTCTCCAGCATCATGCGTTGGATTGCTGGCACTGAGGGGAGGAGGCGGAGGTGTCCAGCACGGCACAAGGCCTGGCTTTGTTCCAGCTGCCTTTAAATGGCAGCACCCAACAGGGCCGCCATGCAGAGCTGAGCAGGCTCTTCTTTAGGAGTGAAATGCCCTTGTTTTACTGGAGTAGCAACTACCACAACTCAAGGTTCCAAAATTACAACTGGAACCTTTGGGGCATGCAAGAGGCAGGCTTTTACCTTCTCTCACTAATATAAATTACTTTGTGGTGGGTGGTCTCCTTCCAAACAGAAGTAACTTTGTGGTGTGCGTTCCTCCCTTACCATGAAAATGTGTGCATGCACAAGATTCAATGGGTTCTGTTAGCAAGGTCAGGCAGCATCTTTCTCTTGTGCTATAGAATGAGGAGCTGCCAAACAAGTTGCAGCGCGCTGGCCTGTAAATGCTGCTTTACAGCTTACAGCCCCCCCCATCCTTTTCTGTACTCTCCAGCCTGATATTAAGCTTTGCTCACCTTCGCTTGCTTAAGCTTGCAGGGCATCAGGTTGCTGCTCTGAAACCAAGCTTTGCTCTGGTTGCTGCTCTGATACTAAGCTTTGCTCAGCTGCTGCTTGCATGCCCCTTACTTGCCCCTGCAAGACATCTAATTGCTGCTCTGATACCAAGCTTTGCTCACCTGCTGCTGGCTTGCCCCTTGCTTGCTCCTGCAGGACATCTGGTTGCTGCTCTCAAAGCAGATGCACCTGTTCAGGAACCCTGTCCAGCTCCAGCGATGGCTTGACTTCCTGGCCGTGCTCAACCTGGGCACGCGAGAGCTGCTCAACTTCTTCATGCGTGCACCCGAGGAACTGATTACGGCGTACACCATCCACTCAGCAAGCCAGGTATGCAAGGGTAATCTGTCACTGTGGCATAAGCCAGGTGTGCAGGATTGTTTGTGGGGGAGGGGGGATGGTATGGTGCTTTGAGCAGGGGTGTGCTTGTGCATGGAGTTTCTTATGTGCTGCTGATTGAGTTCACCTCTACTCAGCGACGCAGGTATGCAGGATTGTTTTGGGGGAAGGAAGGAGGGATGCTATAGTGTCATAGGCAAGGATGTACGTATGCATGGAGGTACTTGTGTACTGCTTGTCGAGTACACCACCCACTCAGCTAATCAGGTATGCAGGAGTATCTGGGTGGACAAGAAGGGTGAAGCTGATGGTGTATCAAGCAGGGATCTGTTTGTGTGTGGAGATGCTGTGTGCAATATGCATGTCAGCTCGCATCCATGTATGTCACCAGCACGTTGTCCCAGGGCCAAATTGATGGAGAAAGCGCAGCCTTGCAGCACCTGTAGGTGTGTTGCACTTTGGTGATGCACGCGTTCTTGATGCATTTTTTCATGCGTGCATTGGACGACTGAGTTTTGACTCAAGATCTGTGTGAGAACGAGTGGCCACTTGGTGCCTGCACTTGCAGGTGGTCAGATTCTTGAAGGAAGGGTTGGGCATCAAGCCCGAGCTTCTGGCACAGAGGGTGTTGTGCATAACGCCTGCAGTGCTCATGCGTTCAGTGGACAATGACATCAAGCCCACCATCAACCTGTTGACGGCCCTCGGTGTTGAGGTGGGTAGGACATCAGGCCCACCATCAGCCTGTCAGCCTTGGTGTTGTGGTGGGTAAGGCTCAACTGCGTTGTCCATGGCTGTGTCGCCCTCGCTGTGCCTACTACCTTCCTGGATTGCACCATGATGCTTGTCATTTGCTTATATACGCAAGGTAGGAAGCTCGCAACTTCTTCAATCTCCCAGCACCAGCAAAACCATTGCTACAGAGCTGGGAGCGGGTGTTTTGCTACAATGGTGTGCGTGCACTTGCGCATGAGCGTGTGTGAGTGTGAGTGTGTGTTACCTTTGGCTTGATGTAAGCATGTCACTTCAGCGAGGCCATGCAATGCACATGGCATTTTGCACTCTGTCAACCATTATGCTTCTGTTGCTCCTTCTCTGCTTATAGCAACGCCTTCTTGCACACCAAACCTGCCCTGATAGAGTCGCAATCTTGCCTCTGAAAGGCTGAGATGCTCCCATTTTCACTGTGTTGTTAAATCTGTTTCTGCGTGTGTCGGCATCTGGTCATTGAACTCTGATCTGAATGTGGCCTGCTCATGGCGAAAACAGGCAAACTGCAAGCAGTGGTACTCATGCTCATTTTCTCCGTTCCTTACCCCTGTTTCCAGGTCTCGGACATTCAAGGTTTGGTCTGCATGTGGCCCGGCATACTCATGGCTAACGCAGACACGCAACTCCAGCCGTGGTTACAATACATGCAGACAGAGCTAGGGTGCAGTGCAGTCCAAGTTGGGGAGATCATCAACGCATCCCCGCACCTGTAAGTACGCCTTATGCTTGGAGCTTCCTGAACCTTCAGGGGATCTGGGGACGCTCATGGAACTGTTCGGGATGCTTGGATGGGATGTGCAGCAATGCAGCTGGTGGTGTTGTGGGGTTGGTCATGTTGTACCCTTTATTATAGGTTTTCTGGATTTATCCAAGTTCATTAACCAATTTTGGTTAACAAACTTGGATAATTCCAGAAAGCCTGCAGGCAAAGCACCTGCAGTAGCCACTCATTTAGGGCATTTGCAAGGTCACGCACACAATATGGCTGAGCGTGATCATGCTGTTGTTATACATCCTGTGCTAGGAGCCTGGGGGCTTGGTTGTAATGCTCTGTGCAGCTTTGGCTTGATACTTGCTTTTTGTTGCGGTCATCTGCTTGAATTGCTTGTGTTGCTGGTCTTGCAGGTGATATGCTGGAAGAATGCAGTCTTCAAGATGGCAACACTGATTCTTCCAAAGCAGCTTTACTTGGTTATCCAGAGGATATGTGCACTTTTTGATTGCATGCCTTCATGCCTGCAGGCTCGGTACAAGTGCAAGCTCCATTTATGGCAGTAAAATACAGGCGCTTCAAATGTTTGGCATCACAAAGGAGGATCTGCACAGGTTCGTTTGCACGAAGCAGTTACGCAGCTTGTTAGAGGCTGCAACATGAAATTGTAAATACCTGTGCTGGTTCGCCACAAGCACCATGAATAATACTGGCCAATATGCATCCTTTGTCAAGGCAACTGGAGATGTGTGTGCGGCCATTGCTTATAGCCATATTGTGGCCCTCGTTGGCAGCCGCAAGGTTTCACAAATGCTCAGTGCACTTACTGTTTGTGCAACATCCTCCACACCCCCAAAGCCATAACTGCCCTTCGGCTCTTCGCTTTCGACTGCCCTTAACGGCCCTTCTAGTTCCATGGGCGCTGGCTTCCTCCCAGCCAGGACTATCTATCCTGCTCAATATGCAACCATAGTGCCTTAAGAAAGTTTGTAAAGCTCTAAATAATGCACGGTGATCAAAAATCTTCCCAGTGCAGAGCTGTTACTTTAGTTGGAGCAATAATTTAGAACTGTCTGCCGCTGTGCAGCTTCTAAATGTTGTCTTGGCCACGCCTCTTGGTCCTTGTGAATTGTGCTGCTCTTGGCAGCTCCCTTCTTAACAAGAGCATGCACTTGCAACATATCATGGACTCCAACACTGCCGATGCCAGCTTAACATGTCGGCTGTGTTATGAATTTGAATTTGTTTTTAGAACATCGTATGCACAATGTTGCTGTGCAAGCCCCTTTTGTTGTGCTGTTTTTAGATCAAATCCACTCCTGTTTTCTCATTCTGTGATGTGGCCTGCAGCATAACCTCTCGGGAAACAATGTGGCTCAAAGCCAGCAGCAATGTGCAGGAGCTGTTAGATTTCCTTGTCCAGAGAGCAGGCTTTTCTAAAGAAGAGGTGAGATAGTGCTGGCGTTGGTCCGTGCATGTAGTGCTTGTAGGATTGTGAGCCTCTGAGTTCTCTGTGTGCTGCGAATGTTCCTTGCGCTTCGTGCATGGTGAATTTTCCCAAAGCAACTGCAAAGCAAGGTCACCCCTACGAACTTAAGATCAGGTCAATCCTTGCTGGTCATCCCCATGGCTGGATCCCCCTCCTGCCTAGGCAAATGCGTGACCAAAACTTTGCAACCACATAATTTGCCCATTCCTGCACCATCACGGGACCTGAATAGTGTGTTGGATAGCTTACTCTATTCCAGGAATTCTAATGGGACCAAAGCTAGTGCGCTTCTTCAAACACTTCCACCAATCTGCAACCTTGAATTCCACACATCATTCCTCTGTGCTTCTCAACTCTGGTGACAGCCGGGCCAGCTTTGTGCCCAGAAACTGGAAGGGAGAGCAAAAAGTGGTCAAGAATGCACTTGCCAATTTCCAACCAGACCACCGATTGACCAAATTGTTGTTGGTTTGCTTGAAGCATCATCTGGCCTGCAACTCTGTGCTGAACTTGGGGTAGAGAAATAACAGTATAGGCAAGCTGACGGAGGTCCTTCCTTCCGTGCCTGCAACCTTTCGGACTGGTGCCCTCCACCAGCACGCTCCCGCGTGCCTCCTCTCCTGCAGGATCCGACACTGCAGCAGGATTGGATGTCATAAAAGCAGCTTAATTTGGGGCACTGGTTGTTTGGTGCAAGTTCAGAAATCCTTCTTTTTCTGCCGAAGTGTGGGCAAAACAGCCGCTGAGCCGCACAACACCTCCACATTCCAACATCTCAGCAAAACCGTGCTTGGGACATGAAAAGATATTTGGTATGCTCAGGGCACACAAAGGTGCTCACAGAAGGCATGAACAGTCAAATGAAGGTTTCAGGGGGTGATGGCTGCTGGGGCGACATGCTAACTTGAGTCTGATGAGCACATGCTGGGAAAGGAAAGGAAAGGGTTACATAGCTGTAACTGCCTACGTGGGCAGCTTAGCTGATGAGCATATGCTGGGAGTAATGTTTAATAGCCGCACCAACCAGGTACCTCAGTTATCTCACACCCATTCACACTTATGCAGCAGCCTTGAATATTCAAGTTGTACCTCCTCGGTCTGCCAAGCAAAAACCTCCAACTTTCACATCTACAGTTCAAGCTCGGAGGCGTCTCTGCCTTGTTCCTCTTGCTGAGTATCGCACATTTTTGGAGATGAGAGGGCGTTCCTCAGCCTTCATACCTATATGCACTGAGGGAAGAAAAGGATTCGAAAGCAGACAAAAAACTGTCCCTTTTTGCATTCTTTCTTGTTCGATCTCGCCCCGCTCCACGGCCTTCTGCATGTGTCAGGTGGTGGGGAAGGAACTAAAAGCAGCCCAGCCAGCCAGCAGGATATAAGCAGCCTGCTGCATGTGTCGGATGGTGGGAAAGGATATAAGCAGCTTAGCCAGTCAGCAGGATTTCAGCAGCCTGCTGCATGATTCCAACAGTGGAAAGATAAAGCAAAGGCATCCATCCACTTTGTCCCTTCTATCCATGATCCTGTTCCTGCCCACAGGTACCAAGCCTCAAACACAAAGCTGGTGGTGGGAAAGGCATTCCGAGCAGAAGTGCTTGCATCCTTCCTTGCAAAGCTGGTGTTTTCCCCTTTCCTGCAGGTCTACAGCCCGGAGCTGGCCGCCCCGGCCTCCTGAGCCTCCATCAAGCTTCTCCATGTTCCCCCTTGCAAACCCGATCCCTACCCTTCCTGCAGGTCCGTGGCCTGGTGCTGGCCGCTCCTGGTCTCCTGAGCCTGAAGCTCATGGACCTTGAACGCAAGTGGCAATGGTGTGAGCAAGTGGGGGCCAGTAGGCAGGATGTACTGGACTGCCCCAAAGCGCTGGAGGCAGGCCTGGTGTCGGTGAGCGTTCCCTCTGCTCTGACCTTCGAGTGCATACAGCAGTGGTTTGCGCACAGGTGGCTGAGGTTTGAGCGCAAGAAGCAGGAGTGTGGCCCAGCAGGCAGGTTGTGCTGGAGGCAGGCCTTGTGTGTCAGTGAGCACTGCCTTTGCATTGAAAAGCTGATTGGGAGCAAGTTCCTTAATGCTGATGCTGCTGGTGCGGATGCTTGCTCCATATGTGCATTGTTTGTCCACCTTGCAAGATGATGGGCCGGCAGGTGCTGCCGTGTTCTCAACTTCTACCCAAAAAATTTCTGATGGTGACAATCCTTCTTGGCGTAGCTTTCTCTTTAACATCCTTGGAAATTTCTGGGATCAAAGGTCAAGTAAGGTAAATCATGGTTCAGGTAACGCGTGAGGTCCCGGGTTTGACTCGTTAAGGTCAGACTCAGTGAGTCCTTGGTGGGAAGACTGTTAATCTCCATGCTGATTGTTTGGGCTTTCCTTAGTTCCTGCCGCTTTCTTAGAAAGCTCCAGTGAATTTTCCTTCCATTTGATGCAACCCCTAAACAATCAGCTCCAGAAAAAAAAAAGAAAAACTACGCAGGTCGAGAGGGAAACAGAGCAATTGCACAAGCAGTGTGCAGGACACACCTGCTCCCTGGGGGGTCAGCAAATGGGCCAGAATGAGGCGGGCCTTCCTCGCGGCCACAGATGTTGGCCATGAGGAACCCCCCGATCCTGTGTGTGTGTGTGTCGCCAGCCTTCACCTTAGCCAGCCTGAGCTTCAGTAGCTGGCCAGTGCCCATGGTCTTGCATCTGCTGATGAAGAGCACTGTGTGCTCTGCGCGTTTGTGCTACGGAGAAGCGAGTTCCCTCAGTGAGGTTGCAATCGCTGTGTATTTGCGGGTGCGATTAATCGTGCTGACTCACCTACCCGTTTATGTGATGCAGCTGGGATGCACTGTGTCGTAGCCCACATGGGCTTTGTGGGCGATGAAGCATATGTCAAACACTCCCATGGCTTGTATGGCTGCTTGGAGCATGTATGCTGCTTGTTGGTGTGTTGCACTATGCTGTTTTATGTATGACGTGTGTCCAAATTTTAAGATGAACGGTTTTGTAGCTTGGCGTTCCATGGATGTGTACAAAAACGCTCGCACACCGTGGCTGACTCTTCTTGATACCACATATTCTGAACTTACATACTGGTGATGTCGACACAGGTTCTATGAGGTGAGGTGAATAATACATTCGCGTTAAAACACACACACACACACCTGTTTGCATCAGAAAGACTTACTATAAAGCCCAAACCCGTTGCTTCCTTTACTCTGGCATCAAAACCTGCATTCCCCAAGCTACTGTTGGCAAGCCAGTAAACACCCTCTGCATTATCCGAGAGTCATTGATACAAAGCTTGAGGTTCCACACAGACAGTACTGCTTGTTGCGTATGCTATTTCAGCATTGTAAGGCAGAGGAGCCCACCTGCTTTGCTGATGGTAGCGATGGAGTATCCATCGCATCACATCATCTAGACGCAAATCTCTACCCTTTGCCACACCTCCTGCACCTTCAGACTCTGGGACCCCGCCATGGATTCTTGGACAGCATTCATATGAAACGCCAAAGCCAGCAGCAGCAGTCAGAAGAGGGGGTGCAGGGCTCCCAAGCAGAGCAGTTGAGCTCCATCCCAACAGTGGAGGAAAGCCAGGGGAGCTCACGGGTCCAGCTTCCTCTGTTGGTGCAGCCAGCTGAGGATGGGCCATGGTGTGCTCAGATGAGCGTGGCCCTGGGAGACTACCAGGAATTCAGGTGTGGCCATGTGTGTGTTTGTGTGTGTGTGTGTGCGTGTGTGTTAGTGTGTGTGTGCGTGTGCGTGTACTGAGCTTCTGAGAGCTCTTGCGTGAGGGAAACGAGCCATTTGATTTTGTGTGAGCTTATGCTCATGTTCCTGGTCCTTGGCAGGCAGGACCTGGATCTTGCAATGACCATAGAGTGCAAGGCTTCTGATTCCCTTATGTGAACTAAGCTCCTTGGGTATATCTCCGATCACCCATAGCTGCGCTCCTTGAAGAGGTTTTCCAAGGGGGTCAATTGGCCTACATTGCAAGACGTTCCCTTCTTCTTGCTCCTTTCTCAAATCTAACCATGCCAACCATTATTGGTTTACAAACATCGTGTCAACCAAAAGTTGGGGGACCTCAGATCACTGTCCTGGCCATGATCACCACAAAAGGGTCCGCAGCTCTACCCCGGGGATTTTCCACTCCCAAAATAACGTTTGCAACCGCCGCATACTTTGCTGACATCCTGCATGGTCAAAAAAGCTGGGGTTCGGTCAATGTTTGGCCTTTTTGGCACCCCTCATGTTAGATTTGAAAAAAGAAAATGCTTGAACTCCTGCACCTCATCACCTACTAGGCCGTTTCACCCCATTTGTTTACAAGCTGAGTGGGGAAGCAAGCGCGACCTTTTCCTCGAGGATGTTGAAATTCCCTGGGCACTTGCATAAGCCCTCTGTAACCTCGTTATGTCATGTAATGGCAGGGCCCCTTCTCCTCAAATTGCACTTCTTACCCTTGTACTCTTTTAGTCATGCTATTATACACCTGAATGAAACACTTACGATGATGCAAAGGTAGTCTGGCCATGACCCTGGGTGCAAGAGGAGTGGCTAAGGATCAGCAAGGCCAAAAGAGGAGTGCCGACAACAGTTACTTGTACGTTGGGCCAGGAGCACCCTGACTTGACTGGCTCTTGAACTCTGCATTGGTCTGGCCTCTGCAGATCTTCGCTTGGGCAAACGTAGCCAAAGTATTGGTGCTCTCTGAGAGAAGTCCCCTGCTGAAGCACAGATCCAGGCTCAGGGATGGGGCTTAGTGTAAAGCACCACTTCCAGGATGGGAAAGCACCTTGTGTACTAACCGTCATATGTACAGGGACTGGCGTTTTGCGCTGTATGAGCCAACCTATAGCGTGATGTAGCACTACATCGCAACATTGCACTATATGGTGCTATATTGAAACGCTATGTTTCACTAGAAGCCTACCTTGTGAGTCGAGCTTTGTCACCTGACTCAGAAGGCTGGCAGGGCGCCGTACAGAATGCTCCCATTCTACAAAGCAAACGCCAGAAAGAAGTGCCGTTAGGCTTTGGTCATCCTCTGGCCAAAGTGTAGCACTATATCTGCTCAGGCCAAATGACTTGTGCACTGCAGGTGTGCCCAATGTTGCTCGCTCCCTTCATGGCCATGCTCTCCCCCTTGGCCTTTTCCCTCCCTTTGTAGCACAGCCCATAAAAGCTTTGTTTGTGCGTGGCTGCGTGGCTGTGGCTGTGTGTGGCTAGGGACCCTCTGCCTCTCCTCCAGGGTGATGCCAGGCTCTGCATCCCCCTTCTGGCATTCCTTCTTGTACATGACCCCTCATCAAATGAGGGTGCGGCAAATTCCTTGGTTAGTGTTGGGAATGTGATGTGCTGCGGACGCAGAGAATGGTAAATATAAATAGATTTCAATTCAAGCATGCACGTTAGTATTCCAAATAACACATATCGCGATATACCGCAATATCGCGCTCTATGCAATTTTGCGCTACAGGTCAATGCCATTTTTTACAAATGTAGACATATTTTTATGAGCTAGATGAAGCAGAATAGATGCAAACAATTAAAAAGAAAGTTCCGTTAAAAAGAAAGTTGAACAGAAAACCTCCTAATTTGCCAGAGGGGGGGTTATCCAAGACCCCAAAACAGGTTTCTTTCTTGCTCCCTGCATAGGTTCCCCCAAATGTCTGTTTTAAGGATGGATCTTCTGCAGCACAAGAACCTGCATCCAGGGGCAGACATGCCTAATTAACCGCGGCGTGAACCTTGCTTGTTCACCACAAATCTCCATATTCAAACCACCTACAGCGCTGAATTAGGTGATCTATAGTGATTTGCAGTTGTTTTACCAGAAGAATATCATTGCAAAAGAAACAGAGTGAAAAGACCCAATGGTTGATGAGATACAAAATTTGCTCATTTCCCTATGAAAATATTAAACACAAGGGGTGCCAACAAGATCGATTTTTGGCTTCCAGTATCCCTTTTTTGAATATGCAGTATGTTAGCGTAGTATTGTGGTTACGAAAACCATATTTTGGAGTGAAGATGGTCTCTGGGTTGAGCTGTGGACCATTCTTGTGAGACCTGGGGCCAGGAGAGTGATCTGGGGTCTTCTGATTTCCATTATGATTTGGTATGATTTTAATGTAATATTCATGAAAACAATGGTTGGCATTGTGAGGCTTGAGAGAAACACAAGAAAAAGCATGTCCTACAATACAGGCTAGTCGATCCCTCAGTCAGATTTGCAATAATATTTTCTTGTTGCAAAAGCTCCGTATCACAAGAAGTTACCCATTTTGGAGCAGTGGTGATTTGGAAAGGAGATTGGGTGGTGAAGAGAAAGGAAGACGCCATGGCTAATTCAGCCCAAGTCCCATAATTGGCACCTCACAAGCCCCAGTGCTTCAAAGGAATCCAGGTGCCAGGCCTTAGATACTTTAAACAAATCAAATCCTGGGGCACCTTTGCAGGGAGCATACCAAGACCACCTTTTTAGGGGCTTCAAATAAGCCCATCTGGAATTTCCCCTGACATTTGAAACAGAGGACACATCTGGCTTGAAGACATGATTCCCCTTCACCAGAAGAAGCTTCCATTAGCGCTTCCTTTCCCATTCCACATGTCGCCTTCTCCCGCAGGGCAAGATTTGAGGAGGAGTACCTTAAAAGTATGACACGCTCTTCAGCAATGGAGTTCCAAGATGAATTGAAGCGGCTTGGGATTTATGAGGGAGAGTAATGCATTGCACTAGCCTTGGTCGTGCTGTGAGGGAAGAACCCTCCGCGTGTATAATTCCTGCTTCTGCTTGATACAAATTAATTGTGTGACCACTTCATTTTGCTTCTGATTCAGGGTCCCATACAATTGTTTTGCTATTTCCGCGAAGAATGAGTAGCGAAGTCTCAAGCGCCAAACAGGAATCCTGTTGTTGTCATAGGACAAGATAGGTAGGATAGGGTTATATAGTCGAGTTGTTGTCATAGCCAAGCAGCACTTCGATTTTGGTAACACTGGTGTTTCAACAGGATTTGAAAATGATCCTTAGTGGTCTTCTGAAGGGCTACTCCGAGCCCAAGCCCAGGAGTCTTGCTGGGAAGGAAACGTTAGAAAGATAAATTGCCCTCCCTGCTTGCAAGCCTTACCTGAGGTTAGATTTATTTGGATTATATTGAAAGGGAGACCTTCAGCCAGGCTGCTCAGCTGATCGGCCTGTGACTGGTCCATGCCAGCCAACAGCAAATCCATTAGCTCAGGTTAAGGGACAAAGAAGGACTCTAATAAAAGCGACTGACCGCTGGCCTGCTCATAAAAAGAAAGCACTTCATATAGAAAAACACACAATTTGTTGTTGTTTTTTATCTTTAAAAGCAAACATACCCAAGGGGAAGGGGAAGGGGAAGGGTTACATAGCTGTACCTGCCTGCAGGGGCAGCTTAGCTGAAGCAAAACGAGCCTGCAACCAAACCAGTCCAAACTAAAAAGCAAAATAAGCTAGAAGCTCAGTCACAGTATTTCAGGCAAGCAGACACGAACTTGGCTAATCCTAGGACATCAGCCTGATTCATGAAGTCTCTAAGGCGTGATGCACTGCTTGGGGGTGCAGAGCTAAACAGATACTGGAACTGAGCGCGCAGTTCTGTTAAATCCTGGGATGGGCAATCTAGGATAACATGCTCTTCGTCTTGTACAGTGTGCCAGTCGCATTTATTGCAAATTCTAAGCTCGTATGGGCACCTATTTCCATGATGCCGTTGGGTTTCTACTCGAAGGTTGTGACCGGAAAGGCATACCTTAACATACCCAAGGTTTGTACACGGTGAGTAGTAGACAGGTATGGAACCACCTGGAAAGAGGCACTGGAGAATAAAAGAAGATGACCAGTGGACAAGGAACCATACTCAGTAAAGGCTTTAGCCAAAGAGAGTCCTGGGGTTGTGTGCATTTGAAAAGAGCATGCTGTTCATCCTGCACGTCATCTTGAGCATCACCGAGATTGCAGGTAAGAGAAACGTTGAGTTACAATGGGATTTGACCTTCAACCAGGTAGTTTGGCTGCTCGGTCTGCTTAACTGTTCCAACAGCACAAAATATCCATGAGATCAGAAATAAAGCGATAAGTCGCGTTAGTTTGCTTCTGCAAGAAATGAATAGCATCCTCAGAGCTAGCTTGAGAATAGTAGAAAGTGCCTGAATCGTCCAAAAAAATTCTTTAGGACGAGGGGAAGTCGGAAAATAATTGTGCATAAGCCCTTCGAAGAGAACACACAGAAGCGCAAGAACAAAGGAACACGGCATGCGTTTCATCTTGGAGTCCTTGTTCACATTTATCACAAGTTGATGTGTGCTCCTGCCAAAGTGATGTCTCAACTCTTAAAGTATGAGCATGTAAGCGAAAAACGTGCTATGTTTCTTAGCGTGCGCTTGCCCAAATCAAGATGCAAATATCTGGGGACAGAAAAGGGCGCACCATGAACAGACAAGGGTCTCAAAGGAAGTGCCATCCAGTGATGATATTCGGCTAATTTGTTCGTGTGGTCACCATGTTCTGCCAAGGCATCAGCATTCCACACACCTCGCAGCCTTTTTCTCAGATCAACAACAAACTCCCTCATGACTATAGGCTGCCCTGACCGAACGCAATGAGTAAACACGTTGCACCTGTCCAAGCCTGTGCAGGCAGCCAAAAATTCTGTCCAGCAGTCCAGCATCTATGGGAAAGACTGCTCATTTCAACATCTGCTTGCAGTACCTTACTGAGTGTAGTGCTGTTGCTGCGCAGTAAAGCATTGTAAAACCTAACTGCTGCACGAAACCAATAGAACTGCAAAGGTTCATGCCCACACTCGCGCAGTACAGACCAATTAGGAGTGGTGCGCTTTACCCCAAGGATGCGCTTCAATGAGCACAGATGTACAGTTTGCAAAGGACAGTCCATTTCAGCTCCTTCTTTCATAAATCTAGTGCCCCAAATCTGGCATGCATACATGCTAGCAGGGAGAGCATATGCTTTAGTCAGCCAGAGCATGGTATGCGGCCTATCTGTCAGGCGGTGCTCAGATGCGAATTGCCTAATCCGTCTACAACCAGCTAGGAAAGGGGCACACATATATTCAGCAGTGGCTTGCGGGTTGCGATGTTTTGTGAACAGCATGCCTAAATACCTAAAAGAATCTGCACACGCCAAACAAGCTCCACCTAACGTGAAAGCTGGCACATTATCACCCTTTGAATTAGAGTGCACAATCTCAGACTTGGCAGTATTGATCACCAACCCTTTCCGCTGAGCATACGTATGTAGCCTATCTAACATCAGTTGGAGCTGATCAGTAGGGTCGGTAGGAGAAATGTTGTCATTCCGAGTAGCTTGCTTAACATTGAGAGTGCGGACACAAAGGCAAAATTGGGCCATACTGCGCACGACGTGTTTGGGTAAATCCAGGCCCTGGACCGGGTACAGATACTTGGGTAGAACATAGGGGGAATACATAACGTGCGCATTCTTGGTTAGGAGAGCACACCAGTGATGATAAGTGAATTGGGGCTGTTCAGTCTTCGAGGATGATACGCAGAGAATTGTCCCCAATTAGCAAGGTGTCAGGACCTGAGATCGAGCACAAGTTGGCTCAAATCCAGGTTGGTTTACCGTATTTTCTGTTGGAAACCATGAGCATGATGTAAGCCATTCATAGCAAATAATAGGTGTGAAGTGGACGTAGGGAGTAATGATAGGTTGGCGCAGCACAACCTCAAAATCCCTACACATGCATCAAACATAATTATGCCCCCTTACCTCTTTCCAAAACATTTTTCTAAGGGATCTAGACTCACCTCCAGCCGTCCAGATGCTATGCTGATTACTCCCTATAATGCCAAACCCACTCCTTCTTCCCCTTCTACCTCCTGATCCCACCATCATGCGTTACGCAGCAGGCACAACCCCACACAGAGGACCACAACAGCCAACCGCGTGAGGCAACCCCATCAACTGAATGTGAAACAGTGGCATGTGCACTGCAGTGGCACTTGATTGGAATCAAGTACTGTGAAGACACGAGACCTGGACAACAGTTGGAGGCGGCACAGCGGCAGCATGCAGACCCTTGCAAACTTTAATGAGTTGAACTCATTAATGCAAAAGTTGTGTCTCTCCACACCATCCTTTTGGGTGTTGGTGGAACCTGCAACACTGAGCGCACCCTTGACCAGTTTAAACAGCTGGGACTTGACCACCAACGCACCAATAAACTTGCTTGCAAACTTCATGCCCATTCTGTTATGTATGCCAACAAGCTTGTTGCCACTAAGCATGCTATTGAAAACAATCATACTTGTCACAGCCAGGTTATGGAGCCGGATACTTCCAGTAACCCTCCAGGTCCCCATTAGCATCTTTACTTCACAGTTTCATGGTGGAGGGAACTCACGGCTCCTCTGAGCCAATGTGTCTCCTTTTCCTCAATTGATGTAGGGAGAGATCCTTCTGCCTATGTAGTTTTTCTTTTTTCTTCTTTTCTTTTCTTTTCTTTTCTTTTCTTTTCTTTTCTTTTCTTCTCCTTTCTTTGTGAATTCCAGCGGGAAGGATTCCTGGACTAAGGTCATTATCAGCATGGAGAACCTTTTGGAGAAGAGGGCTGTAGCAATGACTCAGAGGGCTGTCACCATGGATAATATATTAGGGTTTACAAGGGTTTACATTGGTAACCTACAGCCCGAATCTCTAGCTGATCAGTTGCTGGTGAAACATTCTCAACCAGCTTTCAACAGGTTGACAATAAATAAACAAGACAAGGATATGGATAAGATAACTGTGAAGACTCTCAGCAGCTCTAAACCAGTTGAACTGAATGGGCTCTATTTTACACTCGCGTAACAACTCCGAGACATGGACTCCACGATGGAGTTAAAAATCTGACTCCCATTTTGGATTTCAAAAAACTCAATAATTTTTGGATGCAGTTGTTCACCATTTCATGACCTTGTTGAAGGTAGGGGGTTGCCCAGATCTGATTGGCATACATGCCTGCCAGGATGACTCACGTCCTAAAATGCCATATTCGAGCATGAAAGCGGTGGGTGAAATGATGTTGATGAGCAAAAGTACAAATGCGAGCCATGCCCACTAAGCAATGCTCGAAGGCTTCTTGAGCGGCAGAGTGTAAGTTTAAATTCTTGCCAAAGAGAACCCCCAGGTATCTAACAATTTTTAACAGTGTATGGAGCATGGTCACCCACACGTTGTCATATACACCCACACGGTGTCATATACAAAAGGTGGTAAATTGTTTGTTTAAGAGCTGAAGCAGACCACCACTGATTTTTTTATTTTTCACTGCCAGCGTTTAAAATTTTCTGCGGGCGTAAGCTTTCAGTGGAGGATGGTATGGAGATTATTTGCCAAATATCCAGTGGATAATGAGCAGTGAGAAAGAGGTCAACATCGTATAGCAGATACTGTACATGGAAGTCGGGTGTTCCTGTGCAAGCTCCTTCAATACCCTCAGAAACATCACTAATGTCACAGACGGACATTGAGGAAAGTTGCAAAGAGTAGCGGAGATAAGGACAGCCCACTTTGACTCTGCAAGTGGATCGTACCCAAGCATGTTTGTCCCCGTTACTCAGGAAACACTCGTCAAGGTTTTTGAGAATGTTGAGAGTAATCAGGTAGTTGGCACTGTTGTGAGTGGTCTACGAATTGAATTTGTCTCAAAATATATTAGCTCAAAAGCTTTCAAGGGTTTTTGCTCCAACTTGACGTCCAGACAATTTCTAGGTTGGGCCTTTAGGTTCATACCTGTGTTGAGCAACCCGGAAAGCAGACATAGGCTTGCCACCATTGTGGCTACAGGAAGTTCCATTAAATGATTGAATTTGTATTTACATCTGTGTTTTGCTCGTGAGCAAGTAATGTAATGAGTAACATAACAAGGGTTTAAAAAAAAAGCCATCATTCATAACACTCGACTGTGAGGCTGGAAATTTACAATGGGCATAACAATGAAATATGTCATGTGAAGGAGTGTACATTTGTACATAGATTGCCAATGCTGCAAAGTCAGCTTGAAGCTTTCAATGAAATAAATATTGCCAGGCCTAGCTGAAGACCAACTTAAGTGGCCATGAGGTAATCAAGCAAGCCACATAAGAAAAAACAAAGAAAGAAAGAAAGAAAGAAAGAAAGAAAGAAAGAAAAACTACGTAGGCAGTGAAACACTCCCTACATAAATTGAGGAAAAAAAGCCACCTAGGTTCGAAAACCGTATGACCCCCACCAGTCAAAGAAAGACGAGAAGTCTGTCCAGAAAACCCCTACTAGAAACACCAACCAAGGACAAAAAAACAGACACACCCACCCATACGTCCTAAACAGAGAGCACAAGTCCCCAACCCACCAAAGTCAGAGGAGCAGAGCTAGCTACCAGAACAGCCTGACCTGTGCAATCGGATTAAAGCACACAACTCCAGAACTCAAACTAGAAACACGAGCAAGTTTATTTAGCAAAGGTTCCACATGACTCTCTCGGATGCTCCATGTTGCTCAGAACACCTCTTCAACAAGCACACTGTTGCAGTAAGAGCCAAGGCATGGAATGAAAATGATAAAGGGAAAGATCATTGAGCCTTGGAACCAAGTGCAGCCAGGAGGAATGCATGAAGCACTTAGGGAATCCTAGAAAGAGAGCACCAGTTCCAAACCAGCATCTTGGGGCACTTGGGAATTCGGGCACCTGGAGAAAAAGTGCGTAATAACCTAGATGCCCTACGCTGATAACTTCTCAAACTTGCCTCTGTGGGAATCTCTGTGAATATTCCCAACTGCTCATCAACATCATCAGATAACCTAGAGTGCAGAGGCACAGCACCACAATTGATATCAAGTTACATTACAGCCGCAAGATCTGGGTGAGCATGTTGGGATTCAAGGAAAAATTACGATGGCGGAAGAAATTATCCCTACAACACTTCAGGAAAGGAGACACATTGGCTCTAAAAAGCCGTAAACCTTCTCCACCACAAAGCTACAGAACGGAAAAACTAATGGGATCTGAAGGGTTGCTGAAAGCACACAGCTTCAAAGAAAGGAAAAGTCTACGCAGGCCACAGGCCGCGTGCATTAAGGAAAGGTCCCTTAACTAGCAAGCTAGCAAGGGCTTCACCAGAGGTACCTCAAAACTACACTAGCTACAGCTTGCCTAGGAGAGGGATAGAGACTGAACTAACGAGGATCGGGCGGGTTGTCGGCCATGCCCCGAGACGCCCGGACTCTCCTTCTCCTTGTATCCACCTCTGCGCGCCCAGCGACACCCCCCCCCCCTGAAGCACCCTGTAGGCAAAGAGCATGTCTGGTTTTAATGATAGTGGTTAATCTCTGCATAGCATGGCAGCTCAGCTTGAAAGTTAGGGATTTTGTTTTTTGTCCAGATAGGTCCAAATTGACAAGAGGTTTGATTGTGTACTCGTTGAAAACAGTCAGCCACACCAATCAGGATGATGTGTAGAGTCACTTTGTTGTTCCTGTCTGGATACCATGAGTTGTGGTTTTTTTTAAGTCTGGTTATAGTGTGAGCATGTTGAGTTGCTGCAGTTTCAAAAGTAAAGTAGGGGTTGGTGTCAGGACAGGATTTTATTTCAACAAGGTGGATGTCTCTGTCTTGAGGAGGGATCTTAGAAGGATCAAGGTGGGCTTGTATGCCTGGGATAGATCTCACAAAGATAACATCAGGGTGGCTCTGGTGACAAGCAGAGGAGCCAGTACCATTGAGAAAAACCCAGTCTGGAATGGCTCATGAGATGTTTCTGGGACTTGTATCCCCTGATCCAGAAGTCTCTCATTAAGGCAGGCATCCATACCAATAAGGGATTAGCCAAACCTGCCTTTGCTAAGGGCTTCAACACAGAAGCTAAGGACAACATGGTGTCTGTTGGTTTGCGTACCACTCATACTAGTGAAGGGAATACACAGTGCCTCGGCCCTAGGTATCCTCTTTTTCTTAATTGATGCGGGGACTGTTTTCACTGCCTGGGTAGTTTTTCTTTTTCTTTTCTAGTAGTTGGATTTGGAAATCTGAGGATCACATGATGAATGCTGTCCATACCATCACACAGCGGGCATCTTCCATCGGTGGAAGACCTGTTGAATCTAATGGCATGCTTTTGTGTGTAGACTGTCCCTGTGCAGTATTTGACTACATTTATCTGTTGTTTAAGAGTAATCTTAGGAGTAGACCAGAAGGAGTTGCTGATTTCCTTGTTAGCAAGTTGACAGGTTGGGTTGTGAGCTTCTATATTGGCAGTGGTGATTGGGGAAGTGGGTTGTATGGCATGGTTGAGCCTCTGCCAGCTATTGTAATGGTAGCCAAAGGTATCAGCAGAGCCTAGCTTGTGCTTTTTATGCATGTGTATTTTGTCGGTCAGGTTGTTGAGGTAGTGAGTTGGGAAATCCTGGGAGCGGTGCAGGCTATCATTTTGTCCGTGTGAGGCCTTCAATGAGAGCCAGTAGAAATTGTGGAATGGGTCCCAGGCATGTGGGATTCAATATCTGTGGTGGCCGTGAGGGCTGCAGACCATGCGCAGGCGTCAGCCCCCTCATTGCCAATGACGCCAGAGTGGGCTTGGACTTTGTAGAAATGAAAAGGATGAGGGGAGTGCTCTAATATGGTTGATATCAATCATATGGTTGATCATATCATATCATATCATATGGTTGATAGCATTTGTGCTATGATAGCACGAATGAGCTCTGCATGTAGATGATACCTCATGCGCATCGGACTGAGAGTTTGTTTAGAAATCTGGGAAAAGCAGGATGCACTATCAGAGGCAATGTCAATTTGCCCTTCAAGGGCAACAAGTCGTTGGTGTGCCACAAGAATACCTGCAAGTTCTGCTCTGTTGATGGTATTTGTAGCCTACAGCCTGAGGTCCACGGCCATTGGGTTTTATGTGCAGCTACAAGTGTTGGGAGGGTGGACTAGTGTCCCTTCCCGGTTTGTAACACCTGAACCAGAAAGTGGTGGGGAGTTATCATTTTTGTGTTTAATCACACTGCCATCTGTGTAGGTGAAATCTTTCCAGTCCCTGATTTGAGGTGTGAACATCTTCTTGTAATTGGCAGGAAGGAAGGCTGCCCTTGCTTGAGGGCACTTGTGTGAACAGCTATGGATGTCAGGGGGAAGTGATTGCTGGACCTGTGTTGACTCCATCGTTGCTGGACCTGTCTTCTTTCTCTCCCTGCCGTTTTTCTCTCAGTCTGAAGTCCATGGTGGAGTGGTCATAGGGTCTTTGCACCAATGCGGCCCCCTTTCCTTAATTGATGTGGGGAGTTTTCATTGCCTACGAAATTTTCCCCCTCTTCTTTCTTTGAGGAAAAGGTGAAACGTAGGCTCAGAAGAGCCATGCGTGCCCTCCACCACAAAGCTGCAAAAAAAAGTGCTTATGGGGATCTGGAGGATGACTGGAAGCACCCGGCTCCAGAGCCTGGCTGTGAGCAGTAAGAAAAAGAAAAAAGAAAACACCACGTAGGCAGTGAAAACACTCCCTACACCAATAAAGGAAAAGGAGACACATGGCTCAAGAGCCATGCAAGTGAGCCTCCCTCACCAGAGGTTAAGAGGGAAAGAAAAGAAAAAAAAGAAAATTAAAAAGAAAAGAAAGAAAAGAAAAAAAAGAAAAAAGTGCTTACGCAGGCAGTGTAAGCACTCCCCACATCAATTACGGGAGAGGATACCTAGGGCCGAGACACTGTGTATCCCCTTTACCAAGAGAAACAAAAGAAAGAACTCAATGGGGATCAGGAGGGTTACGAGCAGTAGCCCGTGCCTGATCTTGGTGATGAGAGTTGAGAGAAGTCTTCTCAAGAGCGCGTCTGTCTGTAAGAGGGAAACTAGTGTGGGTCTGGTGGGTTTCTGGCAGCATGTGGCCCCAGGGCACGTGAGCTATGGTGATTGCTTTTGTTTTCAATGGCACGCCTGTCTGAGATAAGTTTGTGCGCAAATTCCACAGAGTGGGCATGGGGCCTTCGTGCAAGCTTGGTAGAACTTTGTGGGTCAATCCCTATATTCTTAACTGTTCCAGGGTATGGGCAGTATAGATAGTCCCGCCCATAAGTGAGCAGTACTATTGTTTTCAATAGCACGTCCAGTGGCAACAAGCTTGTGGGCATACTGAACCGAATGGGCATGAAGTTTGCGAGCAAGTTTAATGGTCTTTGATTGTCAAGTCTCAGTTGTTTAAACTGGTAAGGGTATGCTCAGTACAACAGGTCCCACCAACACCCGCGAGGATGGTACGAAGAGTCACAGCAGAGGTTTGCATGCTGTAGCCGTGCCGCCTCCAACTGTTGTCCAGGCCACGTGTCTTCACAGTACTTGGTTTATAGCAAGTGTACATGCCGCTGGTTTGCATGCAGTTGGTGAGGCTGTCTCACGCGGTGAGCTGTGGTGGTCCTCTGTGTGGGCCTGCCAGGTATACTGTACTGTATATCGTATGAGAAAATGTGACCATTTATAATGAGTACTTCTCATAGTACATCAAACCTCTTGTCAACCTGGGCCTAACCAAACAAACAGCTAAATCACTAGCATCCAAGCTTAGTTACCGTGCTATCCAAAAAATGACAACTATTGTTAACACCACTATTAACACCAGGCATGCTCTTCATTTTCAAGGGGCTTCTGGAGGGGGAGTTTGCTGGGCGCGCGGCGGTGAAGAATGGGAGAAGGAGATTCCGGACGTCCAGGAGCATGGCGGACAACCCTCCAGATCCCCATTAGCTCTGTTTCTGGCTCTCACCTAGGCTAGCTGTGCCTAGTGTAAGTTTGAGGGCTCTTTGGTAAGGCCCCTGCTAGCCTGCTAGTTAGGTAACCTTCCCTTAATGCATGCGGCCTCAGGCCTGGGTATACTTTTCTTTCTTTCTATTATCTGAGCTAGAAAGAGGGCCTTCATTGACTCCTCTTTCTTTCAAGCAAGCCTCCTAGGAAGGTTAGTAAACAAGCCTTGCCTGGACGCTGTTAGGGGCTCATTGGTAGAAATCATGTGTGCATGCACGCTGCTGCAATCTTTGGTACATCAAACAAGCGTTGTCTGGACACAGACAGCAGACGTTTGGACTTCCTTTTTTTGCAGCTCACACTTCAATTTCTAGTCTCGTTCGAACAGTTCTCCTTTCTCTGTCCCCTCCTTTACCCCTGGTATTTTCAGTTTACTGCTTACAGCTTTCGCCCCCGTGTGCTGGAATGCACCAGCACCAGGCCTATCAGTGCAACAGTGTGGCTGCCGGTCCTTCCTTTGAATATGTAAATCTATCTAGGCTGCATCTGACATTGCAACCTATGGAGTTTGTGTGAGTGACTTTGCATGCTTGTTTCATGTTGAGTGACAGTACTGTCACACTAGTGCGTATGTTACTTTTTGGTAGTTAAAATATCTGAACTCAGCTCAAGCCTTGAAGGCTTTGTTCCCGCTTTCAGTTGACGTTTACACAAGTCTGGTTTGGTTACAGGCATTTTTTTGCGTCAGCTAAGCTGCACTTGCAGGCAGGTACAGCTATGTAACCCTTTCCTATCCTATCCTACTCCATGCCCGGCCCAGGGACTGCTCAATAGGATGCCATTTTTTCATTATGCCTACGCTGCAACAACAAGCCTTTTTCGTTCGTTCCTGAGCTTATGGACATTATGTTGACTGGCGAGGACCAGCCACAGGCCGATCAGCCAAACAGTCTGGCTGAAGGTCCCCCCGTGTAAATAAAAATCATTATGCCTACGCTGCATACTTTATGTCCAAAGCCCCATGGCTGGATGAGGTCCTTCATGGATATGTTTCATTTCTTGCAGAAGCAAACAAATGAGACTGATCAATTTTCTTGTTTGGCTGGCGTAGTCCAGCAAGCGGAGCAGCCAAGGTACCTGGCTGAAGGCTAAATCCCATGTTACCTTGAGGGCCTGATCTTGTTGTTTTGACTGGAAAGCCCTCTGCTTCTACTGGCTGAGGACTCCTCAGAGTTGCCAAGGTTGAGGGCCTAATCTTGTCATTTTGACTGAACGCCTTCTACTTCTGCAACATGTAACCTGATATGAGGGCCCAGACTGGCAAACCAGCAGTCAATTCCGGGAGAATATTTGAGAACACATGCATGGTTCACACTTCTTCCTTTTTGGGCTCATTCCTCATCAAGAACAGGCAGGTGTGATGGCTGCAACTCAACGGTAAGCAATAAAAAATTACCTCCTGTTGCACTAACAATCGGGGGGAACCAATCCATTCAATTAACATGCAAAACTCAACGAAGAGGAGCAACAATCGAAAAGAATTCCCTGACAAACAGGAGCACTGCCAGATCCCCACCAAAGCCCCGAGTTCGAACATCCTAGTATCGCGCCACAAACACACGCTCAACAACAAACACTCAAATGCCCTCATGGTTATTTAGCATAAATAGTCTAGCTCTCACCTATACATGTCAAGGTCATGGAGCTCACGAAAATATGAACAGGTACTCATATCCAACCCCTATCATAGTGGCACCCATTGGCTAAAAAAGAGATGTGCCTGTTGATGCTCCGTCACATTTTGCTCGCTTAATTGCCCCTTTTTCATGTACAGCAATGCAAGCAGGCACAATTATGTAACCCATGGCCAACAAACCAGCTGCTGTCTACTCCATGCAACCGACGAGCCATCAGGTTCACTACAAGTCCACTACAAGCTACAAGCTGTTGGGGCGTGGGTGCCTGCTTGCAATTTTACTCTCACGCACTCAGCAGCTTGGCATGCTTCATACTCCTGAAGCACACAGGGAAAGCTTAAGACCACCACGAGGCAGCTGTCTGTATCCACATTGACAAGTCTCCATGCCAAGCCGAGTCCAAGCTAAAACACAATCCTTGGGGAAGGACTCGCACAACCAACCCGCCAGCAAGACCGAGCCACAACCGGCTCAAGCTTGCTGGAAATATTGAGGTCTGTCAGACCCTGTACCAAAAGCAGCCCAAGGGAATGCATGGCCAACAAGGCCACCAAAAGTGCTTCACTATATATAAGCACAAGGGAAAGTGTTCGCGCCCAATGAGGTCACCAAGCACTTCACGAAAAGAGCAAGGGAAAGGTGCGCGTGCCCAACAAGGCAACCAGGCAGTTTACAATTGAGCGCCTCTTATCAGTGGAGCAGCAAATTAAAAGCCACAGCTTTGATATTCAAAGCACACTTCCCTCACACAGCTCCACAGAACCCTACCTCTCCTGTTGCCCAGGCTGCCATTGCAGTGGGCATCAAGGTTTATTGTGTGCCTACAGACACCCCCACGTCTGTGGCTGAGCACGCTGTGCCCAACAGGGTGAAGGGGAACCCCACCGATTACCACCAAGCTGGGATGCTCACACCTCACACATGCGCTCCTGCACCTCAAGTGCTGTGCGCTGATGTGCCGTGCGCCGCAATGTCCTCTGCATACAAGTCTCGCCTGCCCTTGTTGTGGTCATCCACACTGCTGCTGTGGCTGTGTGCACGGCTGGCCCGGCTGATGCTGTCACCACTGCCGCTGCCGCTGCTGCTGTTGTGATTCGGTAGCGGGGCTGGCGCAGGCGTCGGCAAGGGCCCGTGCCCTGAGTGCTGCTCGTTTTGTGGCAACGCTGTGGAAGGCTGTGACTGCCTGCTGGGCAAGGGCTCCCCATACTTGGCGGGGGTGCTGGGCTGTGAGGGGATGAAGCTCTGGCTGATCTGGGCCGAGTCCTTAGCGGCGCTCTCGGCCATGCGTGTCGCGATCTCAATGGCCTTAGCCATTTCGCGCACGCCCTTGGTGTCCCAGTGGATGTGGAACCTGGGGGGTGGGTGAGACACACAAGGAGGGAGCGGTCAGGGGAGACAGGCGAAATGGTGGCCTTGTGGATGTGGAACCTGGGGGTGGGGTGAGACGCACAAGAGGGAGGGAACGGCCAAGAGAGGTACGGTATTGACCTTGTGGATGCGAGACCTCAGGGTCTCCAGGAGGGCGGATGAGAAAAAAAGGGGCTTGGAAGAAACATGCAGCGTGTTGCAAGCCCCTGGCAAGGAAAGTAACGACAAAAATTGGGTTCAGGATGAGTACAGGCATCGCCAGTATGGCAGGATGTAGCATTGGACACGCCCTGCAGCAACTGAGCAGCATGACTCAGTGTGCTCGGCATCCTGCCTGGCAGGCAGAAGGAGCAATTGTGGGCGCAAGAGCACATGCATCAAGAGGTGGCAAGTGCAGGTCAGGTACATTATTTGTCCCCCAACACACACTGTTTGCGACAGGAGTGCAAAGAGGGAGAGGTGCACCGTCAGTCCCCAGCACACTGTTCACACCAGAAGTGCAAAGAGGGAGAGGTGCAACATCAGTCCCCCAGCACACACACACACACACAATGTTCACAGTGGGATACAAAGAGGGAAAGAAACAGTTGCGCCCATCCATCCAGAGGTGCCCCAGACCTAGCACTCATCCTCACTTCCCTTAACACAAAAATGGACAAATTTCTACATCTTGCATAGGAGAAATGGGCTCTCATGCAGGCCCTCCTTCATCCATGCACCCTTGAATCCATCTGTGCTTGGTATTTTTTGGGGTTATGGAAGGCGCCGCGTTTTAAGTCCACAGACATTGGAATGTGCTCGGCCTTGTGCTCGGCCGAAGAAAACACACCTGTGCTTGGTCTCCTTGCGGTTATGGATGGCGCCTGTTTTGAAGTCCACGGACTCTGGCACATGCAGCACGTCCGCAGTGTGGCTCACACTGAAGCCCCGGTCCGTGAGCACATCGATCAGCATCATGGCTGCGCGTGGGTGGTCTGTGAAAAGGGGCAGCTGCGATACATACTCTACCCTCCCAGCCATACCACTTTCTCGCAGCACAGGCATGATCTCAGATGTAATGACGTCGATGACCTGCATGCAACCATGCGTGCGTGCGTGCGTGCGTGCGTGTGTGTGTGTGTGTGTGTGTGAGCACAGGCACGATCTCAGGCGTGATGACATCAATGACCTGCACACATACCCATGCAAGCATGTGCGCACGTGCGCTTGCGTGTATGTGTGCGTGTGTGCGTTTGCGCGCGCACGCACGTGTGCGCATGCTTGCTTGCTTGTGTGTGTATGTGTATGTGTGCGCGTGCGTGTGCATGCATGCATGCTTGGGCAATGTTTCTTTTACTTGCCACAGCACGCTACATTCTCCACAGCGAAAGTCCTCTCCAAATCTGTTAATACCATCATTGCAGCAAGCACAGGGCCTTGAATTCATGTGCTGAACCTCAGCAAAGCTCAATGTTCACCCCCACCCCCACCCCCCCCTTGTCGCACCTGCATTCGACATGCAGCGCATTCGAGCACAATACAAATGAACAGAACATCTCAGTGCAGCAAGCAGCGAGGCTCCACACCTGGTGGAACAACTCTGGGCATTTTTGGCAGTGGTCATCCAAGCGGCTGACCAGCTGCTGGCGCGCATGCTGCGCAAGGTCGCGGGACAGCGGCAGGTGTCTGATGGCTGCATAGGTGGCTTCACTCAGATCAAGGCTGGACTGGTACCTGCAGCAGCCATGCAAAGGGAGAGCACGTCATGAGGCACGCATGCTGTGCAAGGTTGCGGGACAGCGGCAGGTGCCTGATGGCCGCGCAGGTGGCTTCCCTCATATGAATGCTGGTGCCAGCAGGAGCCATGCAAAGGGAGTGCATGTTTTGGATAATTAGGGGATTCACGCCCCAGTTTCAGGTTCTGGGGTTGCGGAAGCATGTGCAGCAGGTGTCCTTGCCCTAGGCTGGGCGGATGGAAAGTGCCTGCTACAGTCCTGCAGATGCAGTCTTGGAGCTGTGATGAGGTCGTGCTTTAGGTTCAGGGTTCAGGGTTCATCGCGCGTGGCGGTGGAGTCCTTGCCCTAGGCTGAACGAATGGGTGCCTGCAACAAGAGGGTAGGTACACAACTGGAACAACGGATGCATCACTCCCATTCTCCTCCAAGGCAAGCCTCCTGCACAGGTGCGTCACAGGAGAACAGATGAGGTGGTGCCTCAGCCAGATGAGTACACAGCTGAGCACACAGCTGAGCACACAGATAAATGCCGACTCAGATGAGCACACAGGTGAGCACATGCTGAAGGGCGAGGCTGGGTACAGACGGGTACACAGATGAGCACACTGATGCGGTGCCTCAGCCAGACAAGGTACAAACAATGGTACAATGGAGGGAACAGCTACGTGTTGTGCAGACTAAGGCACACTCCAGCCACCCCTCCCTGCGCACACATTGGTACACTCCTGCCCCCAACAACGATCGAGGTTCATGCTCAACCTTGCTGTTGGCGGGCAGCCACAGCTCTCCATACCCACAACCAAGGGCAGAACATCAATCCATCATGCTAACACTGAAACAATCAACATGTACTCGAGCAGTTGTATATATCGCATCCTTGCACAAAGGAAGCACACCTGAGCTCCAAGCTGATTGCCTCTTGCGTCTCCTCCAAGGTGCCCATGCTGTCGATGAGGTGGAAAGCTGCAGACAGGTTTCAAGCAGGGTCAGAAAAACAAAATGCGTGGCGTCCATCACAATTGACAGATGGAGATGATGACGTCTGTGGTATAGGCGCAGCAAAAGGCACACACGGTGCGTGCGTGGGTCCATGCATGCATGCGTACATGCGTGCAAGAGTGTGTGTCTGTGTGTGTGTGTGCGCGCGCACATGTCTGGTGCTTGCATCCAATGGGGGACCAGGGCTCAAGGGCAAACCAGGAGAGGCAAGCTTAAACATCCAAAATCAGCCACAAGATCTCACAGACACACCTTCACTGCTGATTGGTGCGAGGCCAGCCAAAAAGAGGGGGCAGGCAAAAGACAGAGGACAGAGAAAAGGGGACAGAGAGAAAGAGGAAAGAGGAAAGAAGCATGGGAGGAACACTCACGGAAGAACTGCTTGAGCCGCATGGTCGCGCTGTAGTGCTGCTTGAAGATCTCATAGCGCCTCTTGCACTTCTCCACGCTCACATCTGTCGCCCGCTGCTCCCTACTGCAAGATGTGCCATCGGGGGGCACAAGAAATTGAGAGGGAAAGTACAGGGCAGAAGGGACGCTTTCACATTGCTGCTAACTAGTGAAATGGGTGCTGTTGGGGGCAAGAAGTAATGGAGGGAAGCGCAGGGTTGATGCGATGCTTGCACGTCGCTGCTCCCTACTGCAATGGGCGCCGTCGGGGGCAAAAGAAAACGAGAGGAAGTGTAGGGTAGAAGGGACGCTCGTACAAAACTTGTACGAAGGGCTCGCTGCTTGCTGCCAAAGCTTTCATGAGAATTTGGAGAATTGACGTGGACGTAGAAACGGAAGGCAGGGGTTGAGAGCAGCACAGCATGGATGCAGGAGCAAATGGTGAAGCAGGAGCAAGCAAGGAAGGAGGCCACACCAGAACTCTCTGGGCAGAGAACAATGCTGAATGAAGTTTGCTGCTAGTGCGTGGCCGGGAGCTCAGCACCTACGCGCAGACTGCCGGTACCTGGGCAGGCTGCAACATCCACTGCAGACACAAGAAAGGAGTCTGAGGCAGGCAATGCATCCTGGGTTTGGAGGAGAGGAGATCGTCACAGACTTACAGAAAAGGTAATGCACTGCGGAATTTTGGAGAAGAGTAAATGCAACGCAGGCCAGCAAGAGAGGCAATGCATTCAAGACTCTTGGATAAGCCGTCTTGCATCACGGGCTTGGTGAAGAGGTGATGCAACGCAGGCTTGGGGAGAGGCCTCCCCGAGATTGATTCGCTTGGCCCCAGTCCCCCCTCCCCCCAATTAGCATGCCTGCTCCGCCCCTACCCATTCGACAGTTGCATTTCAAGCACTGCTAGGCGAGCGGCAACAGATGCCGAGGCAACCCACCAACCCACAGGCACGCTCCACGACTCGTTGCGAACCTAACAC
>OU611760.1:5514415-5539415 GCA_914767535.2 Dunaliella primolecta | reverse complement strand
TGATGAACACGTTTGTTCTCTGCGCCGCAAGTATCAAGTGCTTTTTGGACCTGACTTCCTCTTGCTGGGCTGCTGAAGTCTCTAATGCTTTTGGTGGGATGCGGAATGGTGATTCGTTCAAACAGAACATGCTGAGAGCTGAGAAAATCCCCATGCAAGAGTTCATTGGTGATTTGCGATACAGACAGCAGAAAGTGTGGAGAGGGGCCGATGTTTTTTGTCCTCGTGCAGTTAACAAGAAGGCAGTGACATACCATAAGTGGTGTGGTAATTCTGAGAATGGTCCCAGAGGTGCTCCTTTTTGTATCCCCTCGTATCTGTTCAAGGATTTGGACAAGCTTGTTTTGAGAAACATTAGCAGATCTAGATTGCGTGCTCATCACTTGAGAGTGGAGTCTTATAAATGGCTTGGGGGTTCAAGTATCTGTGATAAGTGTGAGCGTGGGGAAGTCCAGGATGAAAAACATGTTCTTTTCTTTTGCAAATGTACTGAGGTGCGTGAGCTACGCACGAGATACAAGGACCTTTTTGAGGAGATGTTTAAGACTTTGCGTGTGTTTGCTCCGCCTTCAAACGCTGACTTTATTCCGTTCTTGGCTTGCCATCATACTATCACTGATTCTGAAATCAATGCTTTCCTTAATCAAGACTCATTCAGACTTCTTAGATTTGTGTCAGAATTAGTCTCAATTTTTGATACTGGTTGAGCTTGTTTCACCAGCTGCCATCAGCCAGAGTCTCGGGCTGTAGGCCACCATTGTAAACCATTTGTAAACCATTTGAACCTGACTTCCAGGATATTCTTGAGATGCAACCTTTTTTACTACATCAAGTGAGCTCTCAATTTGTTCATCAGTTCCTTTATTAGCGAAATGCAAAGCTTTTCTTTTTTGTGCCTGAGCTTATGGATTTATTTTTGGCTGGCAGAGACCAGCCACAAGCCGATCAGCCAAACGATTTGGCTGAAGGTCACCCCCCATTGTAACCATTGTAACCATTGAAGGCAACCCCTAACCATTTGCATCCAATTGCATGTTTTGCCATGGTCAGCTTGCAGACAACAAGAAAAGGAAAGAAAAGTATCTGCATAGGCAGAGGAAATTCTCCCTACGTCAATTAAAGAAAAGGAGACGCATTGGCTCAAAAGAACTAAGAGCTCCCTCCAACACTGGGTATAGTTTAAATGGACATGGAGTTTGCATGCAAGTATATTTTGGAAGAGAGTAGAGGGAAGCTTGACAGACAATGGAGGCCATCTAGACGAAATTCCAGAAGAGGAGACAACTTCGGCCAAAAAAAAAGTCTTCGCAGTCAGGCTGCGTGCATTAAGGGAAAGATTGAAGTCCCCAACGACAATGCCAGAGGGGCTCATGTCTTGACGTGAGCCAGATCCCTTCACACAAGACAGAAAGGAGAAGAAAATACGAAGAGGAAGAAGACTGAGTATGAGGGAGACGGAATCATAAACGGAGCAGCCCCAGTCCAAGCTAGTAATCGTGAGCAACCCCATATTTAAAGTGTTCACAAATTGACAGAACATGCAATTTATATCTCAATTTATTGCTAAAATCTCCTTTCCAATCCATACACCAACAATCCCAGAAACGACAGAAAATGCCCTCGCATACTCCAGAGAGGATGAACAGGTTTGAGGCATGGTGCCAGCAGACGTCAGCAGGCAGCAGACCTGCCTTTGTCCTCATCATAAACAAGACTTTCCAAAGAGTAACATCGACTGCCTGCGGTCTGAACTAGCCAGTGTACTAGCAACCAACAGACAGACCCAGCAGTCGGCAATGACAAGAGCACTGAGCCACACTAACAAAAAAGAGAGATCAGAAGCGTCTCAAGTGACACAGATGAATGCGGTCATGAAAAATCTTCGATGTGAACCTTAGTTGCACTTCAGTCAATGCATCCTGTCTTTGCTTTATTAATGGTGCATGAATCACCAGGCAATAAACAATCCACTCAGGCATGCTCTGTGTTCATGAGGTGGACCAGCATCTTGCAGGTATCTCGCATGTTAAAAAAGCTCTGAGGCCATGTGCTTTGGCATCTGCCCATCCAAGAGCCCTCCGTGACACTCTAGGACAAGTATGATTTCAACCTCCAGCATGCCATGCACAAAACACAAGCAAGCATCCCGGATCATTTTGATAAAATGTTTATTGAGCTGCTGCAAGGTCGCGCGCTGCTATCCTTGCTTCCCTCTCCTCCATGAGCTGCTGCTGTCTCAGCCTCCACTTGTTGGGCTGCATGCATACACAGGGCAGGAAACAATGTTTCAGCACTTGAGGTGTCCAACAGGTTTCAATGTCTGAGATGGGTAAACACACAAATATTGTGAATGGAGCACAGCTGTCACATGCATCGTGCAAGCCTGAAAGAGCGGGGCAGCAATCAGGATACTCAAGTACAGTGCTTTTATTAGGGGCGACGCGTCGCATTTTAGTCGCATTGTGTAGCAAATGGTGGCGACGAGGGGTGCCCGGGAGGGCACCCTAGGAGCACCCCTCGTCGCCACGGTGCGACACGGGAAATCCTGGGGACCACCCCTTGTCGCCACATTGACCTTTTTAATTTTGTACAAAAGGCTCCATGAAGAAAAGCAAAAGGAAAAAGGAAAAGCGAGCTCTCTAACCAAAGGCGCCTGCCTTGGGGACAGGCACCTGCCCCCTCCTCCAACCAATGTCCCTACAAGAGCAACAGCAGCAGCTGCAGGCAGTACAGATGCAGGAGCAGCAGCAGCAGAAGCAGACAGTGCATCCCATGCAGCAGGAGCTGCACCACCAACATCATCACCACCACCACCACCACCACAATAAGCACACCAGCAGTATTGCAGGGACCCTAGCAACTGCAAGCATGCAAGCATCCTCAGCACCTGCCCTGCAAGTATAGCAGCTGCGCCACCACCTGCAGCCATTGCCCGTGCAGCAGATGAGGCCATGAGCATGGCAGCAGCAGGAAGCAGCAAGGAGCAGGAGCAGTCCAGTGAGTCTGAGGAGATGACAGGGAAGGGGCGCAAGCGCCAGCGTGTGCACTCTCTTGGGGACAAACAAGACCCCCCTCCTGCATAGGGGGGGACTTTGAAGCAGCAGGCGCAGGGATGGCAACGTGCCTGCCATGCCCATGGGCTAGCAAAGCGGACTGCCTCATGTCCCTTCACAAGAAGGACAGTGCGCTGTCCCATTTGGGCATGAAAAATCGTGCGCTAACCAAAGCACAACAGCGACAGCAGGAAGCAGGTCTCCCCATTGCCCGGGCTTGCCAGCATGAAGAAAATGTGGAAGCATGGAAGCAGCACAAGCAGCAGCTAATGCTGCAAGAGGAGCAGCACGCCCCGGGAATAGGCAACTCTAGTATTTATTGTAAACAGTAACTGATTTGTTTATTGTTAGCGCGCTGCCAAAATTTAAAAAAAATGTTTTTTGTTGTGCTACACAGTAATTTTAAATAAGCACCCTTGGTCGCCAAAACGCTACCAACCCCAAAACCTTAATAAAAGCACTGCTCAAGTACAAGTAATTTTCTCGAGTGTACAAATAATTGCGATCAATTAGCTGAAAACCTAGAGTAGCCTTGGTTGTCTCAGGCGTTGGTTCCATGCAAATACATATAAAAAGATTGGCATTTGCTGCCCCGGGTTGCTTGGTGCCCAGTGTCTCTATACTTGGTGCCTATGTTACACCCAGTTAGGCAGGGAAAGGGTGCGGACTTGAACTTGCACCCGAAGAAGGGCTGTGCAATCTTTCCATGATGCTGCAATGCCAGATTTGAAGGAGGGCATCATGGAAGTGTGCTGGCGGGCACCTATTGAGGCAGGTGAGTAACCCGCTACAAGAAGGGGCACTGCTTAACCAAAGTTGAATTCTCCTGTGACCTGACATCATTTACCGGGTGCAGGGTACAACCATGCACCAATTGAATGATAATGGAGCCAAATGGTGACAAATGTGAGAAGTGCGGTATATTTTTATTGCATCTCTAACAGGGACATGCAACCAACTGACAACCAAAGTATCTCTTGCTCCCTACCTTGCACCAAAGGAGCAGGGCACTATCAGGTTTCCGTAATCATTTAGAACGTGTGAGGATGCTGTTAAGCTTGTTGAGTGTTGGATGGAGGCAGTCTTCCAAATTCAGAACTTTGCATCTTCTGCATGTCCCCTCAACCCTCCCTCTGAGCTCCTCCTAGTCAAGCTAATAGCTAGCCATTCAGCAACACTTTCCAGGCCAAAGAGTGGTGCAAGGGGTACTGACAAACTATTGTAGGCCACTTCTTGTCCAGGAAAGTGTGAGCAAGCTTTAAACAGGGGGCCTGCAAAGCATACCCTATCAGGTATGACAGAGGTCATACCTGATAAGTCAAGAAGAAGCCCCCTTGTTCATTCCTTGGATAGCGTGTTGAGCCACCTGCAAGGCAGAGGGAGAACAGTGGCAGGAAGATGATTACATTTCAGAATGCACTTGCAGTTTTTTGTGGTCCACCTCCAGCACATGCAGCACATTGGTTATCAGCACAGTGATAGAGCAGATCCATCTCCAGGACAAGAAACACACACATCAATGTGCTGCGGCCTCCTTTCTGCAGCTCCCTTCTCCTGGACGAACTAGTACAAGACCAACAATCCTCATTCATGGTAAGAAATACACATCATTTCCAGGACTCGTTTGCAACTAATTCCTTGGTGGCAAAGGATGCCGCACCGACCTGTCATTTCATCCACCACTTCCACTGTCTGAGCCTGGATGGAGCTGGAGTAGGGCGGCTGGATCTCTGCCCCTGAGGCATCCAGCAGCCGCACTCGGCAACCTGCAAAAACGAATCTCTTTTTTTTTAGGTGGAACATGGAAACGATTTGAAGAAACAGCACTAACCTCACTGCTTTGCAAACCTTAAAAAAATTTGCAGGTGATATACTGCATTCAGGATGGTCCTCAAGGCAGCACGTATTGCTTACTTTAAGATAATCCTAGGGCAATGTGTTGCACAACGCTTCGATCAGAACAGTCATTCACAAGCTTCTTCCAAGCTTGTATTGAACTACCTCTCTACACCCTGGAGCTAAAGTTTTAGACCACCTATTACATGTGTCTAATGAGGAAAGCTGTTTGCAAAAAGATGTGTCGGGCATGTTGCTGAGGTACTTGAGTGGTCGACGTGACTTTCTTCCCTTCCCCCGAACATCGACTGAATACAACAATTTTCATCGGTTTTGCAAATCTTACCAGGGGGCACTTTGCCAAGCAGGCCAACAGGTGCAAAGGTCCTCATGTCATATTCCAGGAGCGTTGATCCCTGCAGCGTTCAGGTGTATGGGTAGGTGCATGCTTTTAAGAGGGCATGACCATGTCAACATCCACTCAACAGTGCAACCATGCACTACAAGGTCTTTGGCACGGAAGTCGTGCTGGCCTAACATGCTTAGGTGTGAGATGTTCTCTGGCCGTGGTTGCTATGCAGCATGAGTGATGACCTGTGATAGAGGCATTACTAGTTGTGAGTAGGTTGGTGCACCTGTATCACGACATGTCAACCAGACCATTGAGAGGCTCTTCTAGCTTCTGCTTTCTTCCCTTTCTCATGCTGCTGCTGCTGCTGCCCACCTGCAAGGCCAGCATTTTGGGGAACCCGACCGGGAACCACTCTGTTCTCTGGGCTGGCTTGACTGGGCCCTGCACATGGTAGTGGTGGGCATTAAATCAGCGGTGGCTGTATGATACAGCAGTGAGTGCAACGGGCTCTCTGCTTTGGCAAAGTCTTCGGCAATGATTTGGACATTCAGCTCCAAGATTTGTTACATGATAGATTATGGCAATACATGGGTTTGAGCATGGAGCAGCATGGCACCACTGCAGGATGAAGAGAACGAAAGCGCTCTTGCAACGCTTGAATCACAGACTGGGTTTAGGGGTTTTCAGTTTCATACAAAGCCATGCTTCTAGATGAGCCCCAGCATGGTATTGCGCTTCTTATGCCCGTGCATGTTGTGAAAACTTGTGAGTTCCTGATTAAGGCCACACACTTTGTCACCAAGCAGTGCAGGCTTTGACAGGCAGAAGCACACAGACGTAAGCATCCATGCACCCATCTGATCACTCAGTCAAACTGTGTATGTGTGTATGTGCGCGTGCGTGCATGTGCGTGTGTGTATGTGTGTGCACGTACCTGCGGCGAGGCGGTGGAGCAGTCCAGCTGGCTTGTTAGCCATCCAGCTGAGGGGCTAGGGATAAGCTTGTCCTCATGCAGAATGGGCTGAGGAGCCTCCTGGCTGTCCCATTCATGCGCCATGTCCAGCCGCACCTGGTAGAAGAAAAGGATGTGCACGTATGCACAGAAGACATGATGCCTTGCTTTTGTTGGTGTACCTGATTCGAGTGTCTCACTGCTTGCATGGTCGTTCTCTTCTTGTCTTGTCTTTTCTTAATTAACCTGGCTGCCTGCATGCTCAGTGAGTCTGATTACCATGGGCTGCTTGCGAGCTCCGTGAGCCTGAGGACAATGGGCTGCCTGCATGCTCAGTGAGTCTCATTACCATGGGCTGCTTGCGTGCTCTGTGAGCCTGATAACCATGGCCAACCATGCAACTCCCACCAATAGGTACCTGTTGGCTTATTGCTCTCCCAGAGTAGCATGCGACATTCAGCAAGAGTGGCTTCTCCTCAAAAATAGCACGTAAACGTGGCTGCTCAATATAGCATGCACCACGCAGCAAATGCAGCTTCCTCAGGCACGTATGCGACATGCAGTAAACGTGGAAAAATAACCAATAGCATGCATCATGCAGCAAAAGTGGCGAAGCAGCCAGCAGGGTGGGTTCACAACACATCAAGTGAGCCATTGCATTGATGGATAAGCCTCATTTCTATGGGATTTCAAGATTTGCAGAAGCAGTTCAACACAGCAGCGTTTCATGCAAGAAAGACAATGACTCATAGCTTGGCTCCTCTGTCTCACCTCCCCCGAGTTATGGTCAATGGTGTGGAGCTGGAAGCCTCGAGCATCACCTACGCATGAAAGGGGTCCAAACAAAACATGAACTGTGCATTGAAAAAGACCAAACAAGACAGAGGTCGTGCATCAAAGAGGTTCAAACGAAAAATAGACTTTGCATCAAAGAGGGCCAAACAAAACAAAGACTACATGAGCTCGAGACCTATAGAAACATTCGTCCTGAGCTGAGGCAAAGCATGGTGACGCATGCAACAGGTGCAAGCAGGGTGCAAGGAAGAGGATAGCTTTGATCGAAGGTACAACCATTGTCATACAAGCAGGTAAGTAAACACAAGCGCACTCCATAATGCAAGCATGCCTCCCTCCCTATTGCGAGCACACTCTGTCCCAATTGAACTGCTAAGCTGGAATGCGCGTGCATTGCAATAGTATCCTGCGCTTTGCCAGCCTCAATGTGCCTCCATACCTGAGAGCAAGCGGCTCTGCCTGTGGCCATCCCTGTTGCATTCCCCAATCACGCCTGTCTGCACAAAGGCAGTGCCACCGACTACGGAGATGGAGTCCTGCATGGCACGAGGTTTGATGCGAGACTGGCACAAGCGTGACGATAGAGAGGAAACTCCTATGCTTTGCAATGGTGCTTTACCGAGGTAGCCTGCAAGACTGTCACACACGCGCACAAACAACACTCGCACACATACACACACATGCACATGCACCTACACCCCCCCACACACACACACACACGCACACATACACACGCACCTCATAGTTGTGTGAGAGGTGGAAATGGCCTGAGAACCACAGCTTGATGTTAGGATACCTCTCCACCAGCTTAATGAAGCGTTCTGGCCTGTCGCTGTGGTTCAGCCATGCACATCGGTTCTTGACGTGCACTTCTTGCAGCACCTGTGTGGTTCAGCCACGCACATTATGTAGCACCTGAACCACAAGTGGTTCAGCCATGCACATTGGTTCTTGACATACACCTCTTGCAGCACCTGGGTGTTATATATCAGACACATCCCAGAGAAGTGGACCGTTGCCAAAGGTTTTGGTCAGATCCTATGAGCGCTTTTGCTCGGTTAACATCAATGTGCACATGCTTGGAGGACTTCATGTTGTTGTGCACGAGGTGCTGCACTGTTGGCACATGTGTGGGGCGCCCTGTGTCTGTGCAAGAGGCGCCTTGCAGGTCAGGCTGCACATATGTGCCATGCAGGCAGGCAGGAGGGCTGGGGGGCACCCCTATTCCACTTGACTGGGTGCGTTGAAACCCAGCCGTCCTTTCAGTTGAAATTAAAGCCGCCACCTTGCTGCATTTAAAGGGTGAATCACTGCAAGGGCAGATACAGTGTCCCAGCATTCAGGTGGCTACTACCTGGATGATACCAGCCTTTGGAAACCTATCCGTAGTTGATGAGCATAGCAAGGTTCTCAAGGGCCAAAACACCACCGTCCTGCCACCAATGATGTATAACCCACCTTCAGGCCGCACCCTTGTGGAGGTGCATGCGTGAACACGATCACAGGCCTGTGCTGGTTGGCCTCTAATGTCCTCTCAAACCATGCCATCTGATCCTCATCTATGTACACCTGCGATTTCCAAGGAGGCGTATATTAGCACTTTAAGTTACAAGGTTGGGCATGGAGGACCCCTCACATGGTTGTAGCTGGTGGTCAGGGCGGGCGACTTGCAAGTGGGTGTGTGAGGCCGCTAGGCTGAACAGGCCTTTCTCTCTTGAGTGGCCCATCCTGAACCTCACCAAAAAGTAACACTGCCATCTCCAGGCAGATGTATTAGACTGTTGAAAGAATAGGCAGCAAATCCATCTGTGCGCCTCGACATACTTGCATACAACTGGTTATCCTTTGCTATATTTACGGCATTCTATGAACTTTCTATTTCTCACTGGTGCAGGTGGACATGGTTATAACAGCATTGCTGCCAACATCTATGTGCTCACCTCTTGATGGCTGTACTCATTGGAGCCATTTCCTCACAATTTCACTAAGTTGTTCTACACACCTGTGCGCTCACCTCATGGTGGCTGTACTCATTTGAGCCATTTCCTCATATTTTTATTAGGCTGTACTACACATCTGTGCGCTCACCTCGTGGTGGCTGTACTTATTGGAGCGGTAGCGAGTGGTGGAAAGGCCAATGGCAAGCACGTGCCCGAGCTCTGCTGCCCTGCAGCAGATCCACAGCATTTGGGACCACTGAGCAAACATTTAAGGTGCAGGCTTTGTCAAAAAGCAACTTGCGAGAACAAGCACCTGTGGCTTGACCTTGTTGAGCTAAGCAAACGCTTGAGCCAGTGGCCCTCGATGGAGCAGGTGATGCAGAGACAGAGAGGGAGGGCGGGGTTGCAATAATAATACTGTTGCATCTAATCTACACAGCACCCCAGACAGGCTCAGCGCAGGGATGGATGACCTTGGCTACCTCCCTTTCCTTCAACTTAGCACAGAACTTGGCCGCCTCCCCATTTCCAAAGCAAACCAGCACACCTCAACAGTTCTTGAGCACAAACACTCCTGGACCCTGCTGGACAACAAGAGGACGATGGGCAAAAGATACAACAGGAGCATGATCGGGGAAGTGTGGACCAAGGGGGAGAAGAACACAAGTCCCTGTAACTTTTGTTGCAGCAGTCGGTACAGGGAGACGAGGACGCCCAGAGAGAAGAGGACCAATATATTGTCTCATTGTCTGAAGGAGGCTCAGCTGAAGGATGGCAGCCTCAACAGCCAGCCAAGGTTGGGGAACTGCACAGTATGAAGAATTGAGGCAGCCACAGCCATGACGCAACAGCCTTGGTCACCCCTCACCAGTGATGTGGCTGCTGCCACACTTCTTGCCATGCCTCCAGGTTATCAGGGTCCGTTGGGAACTCGTCGCCTGCACATGCAGGGACTTGCAGAAAGTTAAAACCGTACCCGATCCGCCCAATTTTAGGGTTTGTCAAGTTCAAAATTTAGTCACTTACCCCCTGAGCATGGAGCTCCGCAATCACCCAGGTCTCGTCTCAAGAGGCAGATTCAAATTGGACACAGGCGGTGCTATCTCTAAGTGGATATGTAAGTGTACTGAGGGCTTTGGCCTCTCTTCGACTGCTATGCAAAAAGTGGACCTCAAGCATTGCAAGCCTAGTGCTTTCATGTTAGTGAGGAGCCTTACCTGGGGAGAGTGCTTGTAAATGAAACTACAGGCTGACATTAACGCAAACCTCACATTAGCTTCTTTAACACACTCCTGCATCATTTCACGTTGTCCTTAGGACCCCAGGCACCTTTGTCAAAATGCAACAGAGCAAAGAGAGACAGAAGGCGTTGGATTGACCATCCAGCAAAATTAGTGCCATTGGGCATGCAAGCATTGTAAGAGATGCAGGCGCATGCTTTCGCAATGACCAGACTTGCTCTTTCACCCATGCTCTGCAGGATTAGATATTTAAAGCAGCTAAAACAGCATTAGGTGATGCCATGTTTGCCTTGAAATACAGACTTGCCAAATCAAAACCTCATCTTGCCAACACCGTGCAAACCCCGCATGCTATGGCGTATTCAATTTCAACTGCCATGCTCAGGAACATAGGCACCCCATATCATCCAGAAATCAGACATACAGACATCACCAGGCAGGCAGACATCATTCAGAAAGGCACTAGAGACCACTGAGTTCCTTGTTCCATGTGGCATGGTCTCACACCTTCCATGTCATGGTTGCCCAACACGACGGCCCGAGGGACACCAGAGAAGCTGTCCAAGAAATTCCTGTGTGAGCAGGAGCATGGGGATGGAACCAACACCAATCAAGCATGGTGTAGATAGTGGTAACACACAGTTGCTGCCTATGGTTTTGTTTCCTCCTGCCCTCTCTTTGACTGCTTGACTCAATCAAGCAGTCAAAGAGAGCTCAGAAAAGCTGCATTCGCAGATTACTCCAGCTTCTCAACAAGCCGCCCTGATTGGTGCGTAAACTTCCTCGTATCCTCTTCATGGTTGCTTCACTCAGTCAAGCATGATATGATTTCTGCTATATACTTTAAAGCAATTGTTGAGTCAATGGCTTTAACCATTAGCTTTGGATGACACATGTATATGGGTATATAATGCCCACAGCAAATTGCCAGGTCAAAAACATAATCCTGTCACCCAGCTCAGAAGTCAAAATTTAACGTTATTCCTGTCAGGTGGCGAGCCGATCCAGGGAGCCCACTGCACCGCTAGATGAACCATGCTCTTTCTAGACCACATCCCTGTGCTGCATCTACTTGACACCCATCTCCTGTGCCTGCTCTTAATTGTACTACTGCTTGGGCATGTTTGCCTTCACACACCAGCTTGTAGGCTGTCACAACGCTCAGCGGTTGTGCAAGCTGGTGCAAATGCGCCTGCTTGCTGACCAGTTCCGCTTGGCTGCAGCAGTTGTTGCATGTGCTGGGAGCAGGCAGCTACTACCAGCAAAGGGAACAGCTGGTTTGTCTTGGACAGTTAGAAGTTGCGCAAGTAGTCAGGTTTGGTGGCCTCATTGACCTGCAGCTGTATAAGTTACGCTGAGAAATTGCGCTTCTTCTATCAATGCAATCGTCTTCCAACATCTTGCTCTCCTTCCTGGGCTGCTTCCAGGGGCTGCCTCGAGTGCCTGCTGCTGCCAATGCTTCTGCTTTGCACTTGTAACATTGAGCTGCATGGGATAGGTTGCCAGGGCTGACATTGGCCTTGCATTGCTTGCACCCAAGCGCGCACAGGCCCATAACAGCTTGGCAGGTGTGCAGAAGTCTGTCGTGTAGGACTACTTGCCTTCTTTGCCTGATTCCATCCAATCGGCCTCCCCTTCCATAACACCTGCCATTCCTCTACCAGATTAAACACACTGAAAAGGATCTCATTGATTTCTAACACCTTCAAAATGTGTGAATGGACAGGGGTAAATAATACCCAGACTTAAGCATGTTTTATTTCAGAGACCTATACCGTTTATGTACGACTATGTAATGTTATCTTATTTGTTATATAACAGGTGCCTATCCATACAAGCAGCAAAAATGCTGCACTTGCAGCCTGCTTCATCTCTCAACAAGCTGTCCTGGTCGGCGTTGCCCCACCTCAAACCCATACGGCATCCTTGTCACTAGTGTTCCACCCATTGTTACCTCTTTGCACCAGATGGAAACCCTACCTGGCAAATTGAGCGCAGGCCCTAGATCCAGAAGCATGCTTGCTGTGGCCCGTATCGCCCAACTGGCAGATGCGCGCACCTGCAAGGTACCTAGAGCTTGCTGTTCAATCTGCAACAGGCCCTCTCTACTTAAAGAAGTTCACAGCATAGCTAAGCTATGCTAAGAATATTGAACGCAAAACTGCTGGCTAAAGACTGACTGAGCTGCACGTGACAAGGATGAAGGTGCGCATGTTGAGACTCATTCCATGACAAACAAGCTCGCATCATCGAGCTGTGCGCAGGAGGCATAAGCGCTGGTGCCTGTTTACGCATAGAGCCACATGTGAGAGCAAATGTTGCAACAAACCTCGGAGCGGCTGGCCGTCGGAGTCCGTCAAAAACTTCTGCAGCATCTGCAAGCAGACAGGCAGGCAACCATTGCTGTGATGTTGGTGGACCTGCCAGCAGGAACTCACGCGTGTTGGCCCCTGCCAGCATTAACGTCATTCAAACACATGCTGGGCAGTGTCTTTGGTAGCACACAGAGGTCCTAGAGACGTTCAAGGAGGCAACCCTCCCAAGCGGACCTCCCTGCGTGCCAAACATCTCAGAGTCCTAGAGAAGCTTTTGTGCGCATCCTGAACATGGAATGGAAGGCAGCATGTACAATTCATGAAATGTCCAGCATCCTTAGTGCCACGCCTTGGTGCCAGCCGCCTACCTGGTCACGGGCCTCGTGGAATAGGTGCATTTGCTCTGGGCTTAGATGCAGATCACCCATGATGCCGATGCGGAAGTTGTCCAATGATCTGCACAGGGTTTGACACAAGCTCAGCAGGTTGGCCAGTGCGAAGGGAGTTCACACCAACCATGCGTTGTTGCAAATGGCCATGTGTGTACCTGTGCATGGCCTGTTATAGCCAACAAATGGTGTTGGTCAGTCTCACTCATATCCAGATGGATATTCATGTGCAGCCATTTGGCTGATGGCAGCATGAAGGAAGGGGCTTCAATCTAGCGCGGCTTGCATCCAGAAAAACAAACAGCAGATGGTACAGTGCCCTTGAATTCTATACAAAATGAAACCACCTCTTCCTTATAGGCTGAAAGCTCTAATGGCTGCCACATCCTTTAGTTGCTAGCTTGCAGGGGGTTGTACTATCTTGATAGCACAGGGAAAGCCTTTGTCCTTGCCAGGCTTCGGCCCTCAGGGGGTTCATGAAACATGTCAGCCTTGATAGCTTGTTGCTTAAAAACTGTGATTGAATTGAAGAAGAAGAAGAAGAAGAAGAAGAAGCAGGAAAACAGAGCTTCCTCTGTCACAACCCTTGGTTGTTTTTATCAAGCAAGGAGATAAGACATGTCACACACACACACACTCTCCTCACAAAAGCTGCTTAGCATGATCTCTTACCTGGAACCAAAACGCTGGCTCACAAGCCCATGGTCTGAGATAGGGGCAGCTCGGACTTGAAAATGTCTTTTCAACCTGCTGCTGCCTGCAAATGTATGTATACACATGTTTATACAAAACACGCTTGCACAGTGAGTGAAAGCGACTGAAACTCAGCAAGATTGTGCTTTTGCACTTGTGTCAGGTACTTGTGTGTGTGTGTGTGTGTGTGTGTGTGTGTGTGTGTGTGTGCGCGCGCGAGCGCGCGCGCGTGTGTGTGCTCAAGTGAGGTTGCATGCTCTGGTGCGTGCGTGTTTTGTGTGGGTTTCATGTACATGTGCCACGAGTGTGCATGCATGTAACAATGCATGAAATGTCCATAATGTGGGCATAATGTGCTCATAATGTGTACATGCAAGCCCCTGCGTGTGTACGTGTATGTCCGTGTTTATATATGTGTGTATGCCTAAGTTCGCGTGGGCACATGCGTATGTGTTTATTGCGCTTCTTGTGTACGCAATGTTCGTTGGCTCAGACTGATTTGTGCGTGCTTGCACAAAGATATGTAGACGAATTCCACCCTCGTGTCTTCTCACAAGTTCGATAACAAAGGCAGGCGAGGCTTTCTAGCATTACGTCCTCCTTCCTGCTTTGTGCACGTACCCAGCTTGCCGCCAAAAAGCGCGTTGGACCGGAATGCGCGTGCCTGCATCGCACACTCGAATACGCTTCGCCGACTTAAATAAATATCCGAAAAAATAACTATGTATATGGCAAGGATCTTGGAGGAAAAAAGATGATGATGCCCTAGTTATCACTCACCCCCACACAGGCCTGAATAGGCTTTTCAGAATCATGCGGTTCCAGCACCATCTATTCAAGATTGGAGGAGACTTGCAGGGTTTTCGGGTTGCAAGTGGAGGGAAGGCACCTTTCAAGGAATGGGAAATCAATGCAGGCGAAAAAGGAAAAGTGGTCTATGATATCCGGTGCAAGCTGGAGGAGGCAAGCTCAACTCCATTGCTTGCAGCTGCAGTTGTGGTTGCGGAAAGTAAGCGAGAACCTTGCTCTGTGGATGCAAGCATTGGTTCTCCTGCTTGCGACAGCTTGCATTCCTTTCACTCTCCCTATTTTCAGGCATTGCAGAGAATGACCAGTTGGAGCTTCTCTGTGCTTTAAGGCAAACATTCCCCTCTATGTAAGCTTTTTTCTGATGACCACGATCCTCAATGTTTTTTTGTGGCACCATTTGAACATGAACAGGCTCCATTTGAACACATGTTCCATTTAACTGTTCAGGTTCATCGTTTTTTGGCACTCAAATGCAACAGAAGATGCCAGGATGCGGACTAATGCTTTCGCTGCAGGTTTGAAGGAGTTGGGATGCTTGCATAGGTTTATCACATGACCTTGTCCTTCAGAGCTAGACATGGAAAGGACAATGGAGGCTGTTCTATAGCACCAACGGGAGGGCATACATCCTCAATATTAACAATATTAGCATACATTCTTGCATCTATTTTTTTGAAGCCTTGGATCCCAGACAACTCTGCTCTATTAGGTTCCCCTCTTACTGTTCATGCCTGAAAAATCATGACCGTTGCCAAATACTTTTGCTCTTTCAAGTCTGCAGATTTGCAGTGCTCAAATCAGAGTGTGCAATTGTGAAATCTCCAGGTGCAAACATGGTGAGCAACAGCTGGGAAGACTGGCTTGCTGCCCTTGCGCTTTTGGCAAAGCACACAGGGGGAGGGAGCATCCGATGTGACTGGTAAGAAGAAGGCACTGACTTGAAAGGAAGAGGAAGTGCTGAGAAGGATGCCTTAGTTCTGCCAGACAAATACCTTGTTTGGCCCTGTTCAGCATGCATGTTTCAAAGGTCTTATTTGAATTCATTTATGGACCAAACATGCGAGGTAATGAGCTTTGGGAGCAGTGATTTTATGAGATTCTAGTGAGAGTGATTAGGATGAAGTCCTAGGCCCATCCTTGTTGTGAGTTTTTGTGAGGCACAATGAAGTGTTGGTCAAGTTGGTCAAACAAGGGAAACACAGTTCCCATTTGTTGGTGTACACTGTACACCAAACAGTTGACACTGTGATCATATGCCAAATTATAAAGAAAGTGAGCGAGTGTTATTGAATATATATAGGCCTCTAAGTGCAGGAGTTAAATTCAGATTGATGCTCACATGCTCGTAAAAGGAGACTTGACGAGCGTGCAAAGAGAGGGCCGACCTTTCCCTCTCTCCCTCTCTCTCTCTCTCTCTCACACACACACTCACACATACAACACACACACACACACACACACACACCAGGTGTGGATTACAGGGCTTGACACCTTCTGACATGTGGACTCACCAGCCTCTCTACCATATATACCAGCCAAGCAAGGAAGGAAGGTGCCAGATCTGCAGTTTGGAAGATATCCCAAATATGGCTGTCCATATCCATGAGGTGCGCTGCAGTGTCTAATTGTACGCCTCTGAAGTTCAATCCTCTTTGTCCCATACTGCTGCAAGCTTGAGCTTTCTCAGTGAATTTATGTTGTAAGGAAAACTGTCTTACCTCAGGAAGCTTACCTCCTTTTCTTTAGTGCTTGGCATTGGTTTTGTCTCCACTATTGTTGCACAACAACTATATCTGCAAGCAAGCATGCGCTTATGCTAGCCTGAACCATAGACATGGAGGCTCTTGTGACATGGTTCCATTTACTCACAGCACTGCTGGTACTTTCGATTGAGGAAAGTTGAACCTTACCAACCATTGTCAGAATCTCCCAATTCCAATGATATTTATGCAGATGCATGACCCGCGAGGCCCCCATCCTGAAGTCCGCACAGGTGCAGGCAGTGCTGTTGTTGTACACAGGCGTCAGGACAACAAGTTTTTGATGGTACAGGAGGTGTGTGTGTTTGTGTGTGTGATCATATGCAATGCAGGCTAAGCACTCATTTGCAAATGAGGTCATTCGCTCTCTCCACATAAACACTAAGTTTCTCCATGTAAACAAAAAGCTTCTCCACATGAATACAAACCTCCCCAACCCAATTGTCTCCTCCCCAAATGCCCCAATAGACCTCTGCTACTACAAGAAGAACCAAGCAAAAGGGCTGGCTGAGAAAATGACCCCCTTAGATGCGTTTCGAAACTGATCTCACGAGAAACGTTTGCTTCATTAAACCCACAATTGATCTCACTTCGTATTGCAACCCGCAGAAATCATTTTTGCCCTTGAATCAAAGCCCCCCGTAAATGCCACCTGCAGAAAGTATTCTTGCCCTCAAATCAAAGCCCTTGGATCTGTAACAGCATCGTTTATTGTTTGTTATTTCAGTAGTGGTATGTAAAAGTTGCAAAAGAAACTGGTCTTGCTATTTGCTAATGCACATTATAAGCAGAATGCGGCTTTGAACAATATAAAATATCCATTTGCCGTTTGGCAATAATTCCAATGATGTGCCAAGCAGATACTTCTCTACACATGCTTCAATCCGATTATGTCTCAGGATTAACCTTGACACTCTAGCATATTGCACACTTGTCTGACGGTTTTGTGAGGAAGCCTTCAGTGTTCTTGTTCTTCATGAACTCGTGCAGTTCGCAGGACAAGGATTCTGGGTCCCAGGTGGAGGCAATGATCCAAATGAAAGACTTTCCGTTTGTGGAGTGCGAGAATGCTTTGAAGAGACAGGCGTGCGTGTCCACTTGAAGGGCCTGCTTGAGGTATGCAACCATTCTGTGTTTCAAGAAAAGCCTTTTCAACTTTGCATATTAAGACAGAAAGAGTGACTAAGTAGGCAGCAGGACCACTCCTACATTCGTGAAAAGAGGAGTCTGTGGTCAAGGCAGCAGAATCGTTCCTTTACCACTTACTAGAGAAGAAGGAAGCCAGCAAAGATCTGGAAGGTGGCTGGCCATGGCCCACATCTGACCTTGCAGAAATGTTAGTCGAATTCTTCTCTAGAGCACGTCTGGTGCTGGCATGCTTGGAAGAAACTGACAAAATGAAATTGAAGCTCAAAAGTAGACACATTCTTTTGTTATCTTGACCTGCTGTTGCTGAGCAAGCACAGCACTTGGAGCTGCGCATTGGACTTCATAACATGCAGGTCGCATACAGGGACACACCCAGACCATGGAGGCTCGCAGTATTTTACGCTGTCCCCGAGGAAGAAAATGATGATGGTGGCAGGCGTTGCCACATCAACAACAACAACAACGCCACTAACCATGGACAAGCAAGGGCTCCTCAAGTCCCCAAGACCCTGCCATGTTTTGAAAGCGCTGGTGAGCATGGCCTGCGTAAAACAGTTTTCTGCCATGCACTGAGGGAATTTTTATGGGGGAATGGCCTGCATAGAATAGACTTTAGCAATCATGCCCCCAGTACTGTGCAATGCACGAAGGGTACAGAGGAGCATGGTCTGTCTGCAATGCAGTAATTTCTGTATCAGTAATCTGGCAGGTGCAGTGCCTTTTCAGGACGCAAAACCATCTCAGTAACTATTATGCCTCGTGCAAATCATATCCAACCTGTGGTTTGGTCAATCATGCTTTGTTGCAAGTTGACGTGATTCAAGCTGGTTGCCAATCACAGGGATATCTGCCTTTCCACCATGTCAAAGGAATGGGACTAGACAGGCAGTCTCAGTTAGCTTATGATTGTTTTGTCAGGGAGGCAGTCGAGCAATTCCCAAACAGACCTGATGTCGATCTTCCACTCTTTCACTCTTTCACCAAACGTAGCTTGCATGAATTTGCATGCATGTGTTGGACGAGCACACTCTTTCACTTCTAGCAAGTTGGTGAAAGCACACACCGATCACTGATTGTAGCTTGCTTGACTTTGCAGGTGCCTGTTGAATAGGCACGTCTGTCACTGATTTTAGCTTGTTTAACTCTGCAGGTGCCTGCTGGGTGAGCGCTGACGAACTCCCCCACATTCCAATCAGGAATCCTTCCGTGATTCCCTGGTTCCATAAAATTGCCCATGGGAACTTTGAACTGCTGCCCTTGGATGCTTGGCCAGCGCATGTAAAGGAAGTGTTTGCTGGTCTAGAGATTTGAGTCTCATGCCTCGAGTCATGGCTTTGACTAATTTCAAATTCGTCTCTATGAACAGTCCCTTTAGACTTTTACATTTCATCCCATTTTCCAGGCAACAGGATGATTCCTTCCGAAGAAAACTTCTTAATACACTGGGTCCCCGCACCGTCTCATTGGCAAAAGTCGCAAGTTGGAGTCCATCCTGTGACAGTGGGGCTGCTTGGCAGTCTATCCTTGTGGCCTAATGGCAGGCGTTGTCTTTTCATTTCCTTTCCTAACCCCATGTAGCCTATCCCTCAGATTGCCATATGCTACCCTGCAGAAACCTCTTTTCTCAGAGCTTTGGGTGCAGAGGTTCCCAAAACAAATGTGATTTCCACGCTATATGAGTTACAATGAGTTACAATGGGATTTGACCTTCAGCCAGGTAGTTTGGCTGCTCGGTCTGCTTAACTGTTCCAACAGCACAAAAAATATCCATGAGATCAGAAATAAAACGATAAGTCTCGTTAGTTTGCTTCTGCAAGAAATGAACAGCATCCTCAGAGCTAGCTTGAGAACAGTAGAAAGTGCCTGAATCGTCCAGAAAAATTCTATAAGACGAGGGGAAATCAGAAAATAACTGTGCATAAGCCCTACTGGAAGCTGCGCAGTATAGGCAACCATTCTACTCTCAATACAATATATGCTGATATACCTGGATTCAATAAATGCCAACGCCTCCCCTCTGACAAACAACAAATATCTAGATATCTTACCTCTCCACACGTAGGTAATCAGGAAGAACTTTTTGTACCTAACCAATCTAGTCCAACCCTCAAGCTCAAAGTCCCTGACTGGAGGACATGGGCTTACACTGATGGTAGTTGTCAAATCCAGAATGGCAAACAAGAAATTGGAGCAGGAGTCTACTGTCCTCTCACCGATAGCAGAAGTTTTGTCCAGCCCAACGGTGCTGGAATTACCAACACCATATGTCGAGCTGAATTAGCAGCAATTGCTGCTGCCATCACGCACTCTTATTCACACATTGCTTCAGACAGTCTCACCTCTCTTCATCAAATACGTAAACAACTTACAACTTATTTACCCAGAGAAGCACAAACAACATATTCAAGGGGATGTCCTAAAAACCATATCTACCCTCATTAGCAACTCACAAACAAATATTCGTTTCTACAAAGTAAATCCGATTTACTGAGAGTCTCATGCTGGCATTGCTGGTAACGAATGTGCAGATGCTATTGCAAAATATCAAGCAAGCCAAGCCAATAATAATGTGGCTGATACCGGGATCCCTAGCGCAGGCCCCGGCGGAAATCCTTTTTCTCATATATCCTGGTTAGCCAAAGAGGAAGAAAAAGAACACAATGCTGGCACATCCACAGCTCGTACACCCAATCCTAAAATCACCTACCTCCCCAACCTTCAAAATGCTCTCAAGTCTCACATGCATACAAAACACAGACTTGGATATGCCAACCCCAAAACAGGCTACTACTCATATTATCAGAGTGTGTTACCACATGTAGATAAGAAAATCAGCAATGCCTTTAGGAACATGTCCTATATATCCACACCCATGAAGCACACCATCTTACAATATCGCACTGGCACCCTCTATAACCAAAAACATGCGGTTCGTTTTAAAAGGTCCACTAACCCACTATGCCCTCTCCCAGGCTGTCATCAATTAGACAGCGCACTCCACATGCTTTCAGGCTGCCAAAATCATATTATCTCCAGCATGAAAACTGAACGCCACAATGTTGCTGGAAGAATGATCATCAAAGCTCTTAGCAAAAGCCCGTGGGGAGCAGGCTTGGTTAACATGGACATAGGGAGTGGTGATAGGTTGGCGCAGCACAACCTTCAAATCCCTGCACATGCATCAAACAGATTTATACCCCCTTACCTCTTTTAAAGAAAAATTTCTAAAAGATCTAGACTCACCTCCAGCCGTCCTGATGCTATACTGATTACTCCCTATAAAGCCAAACCCACTTCTTCTCTTTCTACCTCCTGCTCACACCATCATGCGTTACGCAGCAGACACAACCCCACACTGAGGGCCACAACAGCCAACCGCGTGAGGCAACCCCACCAACTGAATGTAAACCAGCGGCATGTGCACTTGATTGAAATCAAGCACTGTGAAGACACGAGGCCTGGACAACAGTTGGAGGCGGCACAGCGGCAGCATGCAGACCTCTGCAAACTCATTAATGCAAAAGTTGTGACTCTCCACACCATCCTTTTGGGTGTTGGTGGGACCTGCTACACTGAGCACACCCTTATCCAGTTTAACAACTGGGACTTGACCACCACGCGCCAATAAACTTGCTCGCAAACTTCATGCCCATTCTGTCATGTATGCCAACAAGCTTATTACCACTAGGCGTGCTATTGAAAACAAGAATACTTCTTGCAGCCTGGTTATGGAGCCGTGTGCTTCCAATAACCCTCCAGATCCCCATTAGAGTCTTCTTTTTGTAGCTTCGTGGTGGAGGGGACTCACGGCTCTTCTGAGCCGATGTGTCTCCTTTCCTTAATTGATGTAGGGAGAATTTCCTCTGCCTACGTAGTTTTTCTTTTCTTTCTTTCCCTTCGAAGAGAACACACAGAAGCGCAAGAACAAAGGAACACCGCATGCTTTTCATCTTGGAGTCCTTGTTCACATCTATCACAAGTTGATGTGTGCTCCTGCCAAAGTGATGTCTCAACTCTTAAAGTATGAGCATGTAAGCAAAAACGTGCTATGTTTCTTAGCGTGCGCTTGCCCAAATCACGATGCAAATACCTGGGGACAGAAAAGGGCGCACCATGAACAGACAAGGGTCTCAAAGGAAGTGCCATCCAGTGATGATATTTGGCTAATTTGTTCGTGTGGTCACCATGTTCTGCCAAGGCATCAGCATTCCACACACCTCGCAGCCTTTTTCTCAGATCAACAACAAACTCCCTCATGACTATAGGCTGCCCTGACCGAACGCAATGAGTAAACACGTTGCACCTGTCCAAGCCTGTGCAGGCAGCCAAAAATTCTGTCCAGCAGTCCAGCATCTATGGGAAAGACTGCTCATTTCAACATCTGCTTGCAGTACCTTACTGGGTGTAGTGCTGTTGCTGCGCAGTAAAGCATCATGAATGATTGTAAAACCTAACTGCTGCACGAAACCAATAGAACTGTGAAGGTTCATGCCCACACTCGCGCAGTACAGACCAATTAGGAGTGGTGCGCTTTACCCCCAGGATACGCTTCAGTAAGCACAGGTGCATAGTTTGCAAAGGACAGTCCATTTCAGCTCCTTCTTTCATAAATCTAGTGCCCCAAACCTGACATGCATACATGCTAGCAGGGAGAGCATATGCTTTAGTCAGCCAGAGCATGGTATGCGGCCTGTCCGTCAGATGGTGCTCAGATGCGAATTGCCTAATCCGTCTACAACCAGCTAGAAAGGGGCACACATGTTCTCAGCAGTGGCTTGCGGGTTGCGTTGTTTTGTGAACAGCATGCCTAAATACCTAAAAGAATCTGCACACGCCAAACGAGCTCCACCTAACGTGAAAGCTGGCACATTATCACCCTTTGAATTAAAGTGCACAATCTCAGACTTGGCAGTATTGATCACCAACCCTTTCCGCTGAGCATTCGTATGTAGCCTATCTAACATCAGTTGGAGCTGATCAGGAAGGTTACTAGTGAGGTACAAATCGTCTGCATACAGCATGTGGGTGACTCGAACGTCCCTAGTGCCTGTAATAGCCCCTTGCACATTTCCTGCCAAGCAGTCCACGTCATTGATATACAAGGAGAACAACAAGGGGGAAAGCGGGCAGCCTTGCTTAACTTCAAAATGGGGACGCACACGAGCTTGCTTGCAGCCATTCACCAAGATATACTCATCATTAGCATACATGCTTCTAATGACAGCCAACAGGCACGCAGGCATACGAATGCGCTGCAGGTGAGTCCAAAGAGCTTCCCTAGGAATTGTATTGTATGCCTGCTTGAAATCAATAAAAGCTGCATGCAGCCTTGGGGATGCATTTGGGCGCTTGACCTGAGCAGCATGCTGCAAGTGCCGCAAAATGAAAATGGGCTGCAAAGTGTTACGGCCAGGATAGAAACCAAATTGAGTGTCTGGGACCTTGTTTTTATCTTTACACCACCCAGTGACCACCTCCCTAAGAACGTTAGCATACAGCCTGTACAGGGTGCCACTAACTGCGAGCATGCGATAATTCCCTGGGTCCAGCACAGAGCCCTTCTTGTAAAGAGGAGTTATCTTAGCCACTTTCCAACAAGCAGGAATCTCAGCCCTCTCCATCATGTCAGCAAACAGGCGTGCAATGTAAGGAGCCAAAACATTCATCCTATCCGTGCCTCTACCATTAACTGCTGGGACCCTCTTTTCAGCGTACTTAATGAAGGGTGCAGCAACAGCATCAAAACCAGGGGATGTCCTAGCATTCAGCTTACGCATGTGCTCGCAAACAATAGGGTACAGGGCAGCTGCATCAGGCAGTTCCATCACATCAGGTTCAGGCATCCACCGAGACTCAGCACCTTGACGGAAAAGCTGCTCAGGAGGCGGGTTGTTGCGCCCCAGGGGCACTGCCATATCCCGAGCTGGAGCTCCAGAGTTGCCAGTCCAGCGTGCAGCAACCCGCTGTGCCACCCCGCGCATAGCTCCAATAACGGACTCCACCCCTCTGCTAATGCTGTCCCACATTCCACGCGTTCTGCTTAAGGTGCTGTCAGGGCAGCTACCCATGGGGCTTGCTTGTTGATCAGGGATGTGAGGAGCGTTTCTTGTTCCACGCTGTATGTACACAGAGAACAATATCCTGGATTGCCCTTCTAAGGATTTGATGAAGCTGGGCATTCAGTTCCAGCACCTCTGAAGTTCTTCACCTTCAAGCAGTGCAACACGTCTTAGAGAGTTTATGAAAAAGGCTGATGCCTTTCTCGCATCAGACGCACTCTTGAGAAGACTCCTCTCAACGCTCGTCACCAAGATCAGGCACGGGCTACTGCCAGTAACCCTCCTGATCCCCATTGACTTCTTTCTTTTGTTTCTCTTGGTGAAGGGGATACACGGTGCCTCGGCCCTAGGTATCCTCTTTTCCTTAATTGATGTGGGAAGTGTTTTCACTGCCAGCGTAATTTTTCTTTTTTCTTTTCTTTCTTTATGAAAAAGGCTGATGCCTTAAGAGTAGGTAAGGATACATCGCTATATCTGCCAACAAGGGCAGCTGGACGGAAACACTAAGGCCTGTAACCAGACCTGGCCAAGAAGTGCTCAACTCAAGAAACTTGGACTGGAAAGAAAAGATAACAAATCATGTTTGTTCCAGCTATTTGATGGAATAGTATGGGTTAGAGTGGAGTGGAAAGACTCAGTGATTGGTGTTTTATGGCGATTTCAGCCATTTTCTCACCAAAAAGCACCAAATTAGGGTTTACATGCCCATGTGAGATTTAGCCCAGTCTATCTAAGCACAGGTTAGAGGTTACAGGGAAAAGAAGGCCTCCAGTCAAAACAGTTGACTGCTAGCCTGCTCATAAAAAAGCAATCTAAGCACACGGGGTGACTTGCACAAATTTGACTCAAATTTGTGTAATGCTCGGAGCATATGCTCTGGTACCTTATAATTCCAGCTGACTCCTTACTCACATTAATTTTTACAACAGTTTCAAAATATAATTGATCATTAGTGAACGTTATAACTATTTAGAGTTAAACTTGATGCATTTCAATTGATGTAGGGAGAACTTTTTCTGCCTACGTAGTTTTCTTTTTCTTCTCTTTCTTTCTCAGAGTTTTTGACTGCATGCATAAGCTTAAACAGGTGCAACATATCTACTCGCTGTATTTATTCTGGGCCTGCCCTATATTATACTATAGCCTAGTAGGCTATAGCCATGAAGGAATTTTCTATTTATCAGGAAAAAAGGCTGCGAGGTGTGTGGAATGCTGATGCCTTGGCTGAGCACGGTGAACACACGAGCAAATTAGCCAAATTTCATCATTGTGCACTGCCTTTGCAACCTTTGTCTGTTCGTGGCGCGCCTTATCTGTCCCTAGGCATTTGCATCTTGACTTAGGCAAGCACATGCTGAAAAACATAGTGCGCTTTTGGTTACATGCCATGCAGTGCACACACCTCGAGAGTTGAGACTTCACTTTGGCAGGAGCATACATTAAAAAATAATAGGTGTGACTAAAGAGGACTCCAGGACGAAAAGCATGCCGCATTCCTCTCTTGCATCCCTGTCACAGGGATGACGGTCATAGAGCCTTTGGTCTGTTCTGTGAAAAAGACTTTTTCACATCTGTCCTTTGACATCCACTCCATTCACATTACTTTTTTTGATGATTCAGGTGCTTTTCACTCTTCTCAAGCTAGTCCTGAGGATG